>PVJD01003501.1:0-161614 GCA_004026545.1 Mormoops blainvillei | reverse complement strand
ATTTTTTAGTGGTTCCTCAAATATTCTTCCTTGAAGCAGTCTCATTTTCATATATATGTAGATTTTAAAACTTTCAATTAGCTGGAGTAGGGAAGGTTTTATTCTGTGTCTCATTTTCATCACATATATAGTCAGGTCAGGGGGTCAAACCATTCATAGGCCAACAACTTCCTTAACAAACGACTATCTTTCCAAATTGATATAACACAAGGTAGTCCACAACTGACCTCTGAGGTTGAGGCATTTGCCACTATTTGGTCCTTAGCTGAATTTTTTCTTTTTTAAAGGAAAGGTGAAGGAGAAGCCCGCCAGAAGAACAACATGTCTTCAGAAGCTCCTGAGAATCAGGTCCTCTGGGTCTGTCAACGAGGACTCGATCTGGGTTCCTGAGCAGGTTATGATGTGGTGACGTTTTTGATTCTATCTCCCCGAGAAAGCTGCTCTGGTACTGGGGAACAAAATCCAGCATTTTCTCCCTTGCCGGTTGGGGGGCCATCTGTGTCAGCCTCCCACCAGGGAGGCTCGCCAGCCGCAACAAGATGTTTCAATTGTTCTCAAAGGGCTGACACCCCCCACGGCGGTCCTCTGAATTCTGGACGACTGAGCAGAACTTCTGCAGAGGGTTCCCTCTTTGTGGCCCAACCCAAGCAAGATCCTGAAATAGGAAAAGCCTGTCCAAGACCAGACACCTCGACTCACGTCCCAGTTGGGTGTCCTACTCCCCCTCCCTCTGTCCACCCAGGATCCCTCCTTCCAGGGCCGGGCCTTAAGCTCGGCCGCCCCACAGAGAGTCTGAGGACGTGGGGAGAGGGCTCGAGCAGCCTGCCGGGGCATCTGGCCAGAAAGCTGTGGGCCTGACTCCAGCTTCAGCGCTCTCTCCGTAGCCGACAGCGGGCCAGATTGCTCTGTAGGTCCAAGTCATGGAACATTTACTACTTCATCCATTTTTGAAGCTCAGGAACTTGCAAGTTGTTTGTAATGGTCCTTACTTTTTTAGAATCACATCATCGGGGACAGTCTGTGTCAGCTCCTGGAGAAATTATTTTTTAAATTTATTTATCTTTAGACAGAGGGAAACAGAGGGAGAAAGAGAGGGAGAGAAACATCACTGTGTGGTTGCCTCTCGCATGCCCCCCACTGGGGACCTGGCCCACAACCCACGCATGTGCCCTGACCAGAATCGAGCCAGCGACCCTTTGGTTCTCAGGCCAGCACTCAGTCCACTGACCCACACCAGCCAGGGCAGCTCCTGGAGAAATTTTTAAATGTTTAAAAGTACTTTACACAGGAACACATGGTTTCCAATCAGTCTTTACTAAAATGTAGCCCAGTGTATATGTATATGTACATATGTATGTGCATATATATACACATATAAAATTAACCCCCCCCAAATAATCAAAACCAAGGAATTTTGCAGTGATCACAGCATAATTTTTGCATATTTTCTTGGTAGTTGAAAAGTAATTTTACCCTTTGAAACACAACAAAGTCCTACATTTAATAGATGACATGTAAAGGGAAATCTGGCCCTGTAAAAGCTCTCAAGTTGGACGTCTGAAACCACCGTAACACCACCAGCAGACTCAGCCTCAGGTACACCCAGAAAAGCCACTAACGAACGGTTACCTGGGGACCCTTTTCCTCGGCACAGGCGGTTTCTCACATCTCTGGACTTGAAAAGCACTTGTAAAATTATGCTCATGAATCACGTATTCACTTTTCAAATGCTGGTTGGCTCAAGATTCCTTTCAGGCCTTTTGCACAGAGACACCGTTGTTCAGAAACAGAGCCACAACGTGAGACCAAGGGGCCTGAAGCAAAACAGGCCCCAGGAATATGCAGGAGTGTGTCACTGAGGAAGGAGAAGAGTGTGCGCATCTGTGCATGCACACGGGTACAGTGCTTGTGTGTGTGCGTGCGTGTGTGTAACTAGAGAGTCAAAGTGTTTAATGCATGAGTAACGAGTATCTAAATGTCATCCTCTGATTTCAAATTAAAAACTGCAGATTTCATTCCAGAGATGGCAGCCTGCCATCACTGTGGGCCTCAAAGTGGTTCAGGGCTGTGGGGACGGGGGAGAAAGGACGTCACTCTCAGAGCATGCCACTTCTCCCACTGGTGGCATTACTGTCAGTCTCTTGGTGTTAGTACAAATCCCGCTGCCAGACTTCCTGGGCTTTCAACTTAAGCTACCAAGGAAGACACTTACAGGATATACGGACTTCTAAAATTTTCAGAGGGAAGGCATTCTAAAATATTTTCTGTGATCTGAGCCCTTCCTCATCACGACTTTGATATACATAGTCAGGGCTTTTGGACACTATTTCAGGCTGATGGCTGGTTTTCTGTATTCTTTGTGTAACTTACAAAAAGAGTACCCCAAGTTCATGTGACTGGTTGTGAAAATAGTCAAGAAAATGAGAAATTAACATTTATAAAGTGAAGATTCTAAATTTGAATTAGTATTTTTGTGTCCCGCCCCCTTCTTTCTTCCTGAATAGAGCAACTTAAATAAGTACCCTTGGTCACTTTCCAGGCATTTTTACACAAAATCCCCTTCCATTCCAGGAGGGCACATTTTGTTTCAAGAAAATGTCAACAGCCAGATGCAGTTCATCATAGAAACGCCAAGGTCGGACATCTGCAGTAATGAGCATCTGAGAGCTCATGGCTGTTAGGCCCTGCTGTAAGTGCTTGATATACACTGTCTCATTCAGTCCCTACAAGACCTCTGTGACCCCCATTTTAAAGACGGGCAGCTTGAGGCTTAGGTAGGCTAGATACAAGCAGTCAAGCCAGGAGTCTACCCAGGTCCATTTTCTCTCGTGCCAGAGTTCTCAACCACCGCCCTAGACTTTAAAACTTTAAGGAAAGGGGTATCGGCAATTTCCTCTCTAAGGGAGAAATACTTTCTGCAGCCCGGGGTGCTAGCCTGTAGGACACTGATATATGCCTACGGAATTCCTAACATTTTCTCCTCCCTTATCTCAAACTAAGACCGACTAGAGGCGACTGAGCATCAAAGACCAAAGGACAAGGTGCTTGCTGTACTTGCAGCTTTTAAGACGTTTTCCAAAATGATCAAATATGAAGTTACATTTGCAAAAACATCAAGTTAAATGGAAGTTCTAGAGGCATAAAGCTCAAAACAACCTCTTTGTAAAGAAAGTGGGAACCAGGGTTGATTTTCAAGTAGGACAAATATTGTTCTTTGGAACAGAAACTCGTTGCTGGATCTCACCATGGAGCAAAAGCCCTATAAACTTTTGAAAAAATAAGGTTCGCATGGAAACCAAAACATAACAGCAACTCCAATACGAGACCAGCAGATGCTGCATCTTCCCGATCCTTTTAAAGGCTATTAAAATGTCAATGTAGGGATAATAAAACACCAATATCTCTAGTATTCCAGGGGAGATGCTTATGCTGAGGTTTTCAAACTTGAGTTTTATAAAAATTTACTAGCAGAGACGACTGATGGACACAGTAACTTATAAAGATTAGGCAGCTCCAGTCACCAGGAATTGGCTAGAAAAGTTCTAAGAGATAGGACGCACAGTCACGAGGACCGCAAACTAATAATAGCTAATACTTATCGAGTATTTACTGTGTGTGTATCGAGTATTACAGGTACTAATATTAAGCTTCCTTAAAAAAAAAATTAACTCATTTAATTCTTACAACCACTCTAAAAGGTAGGCATCACTGTCAACCCTATTTTACACTTGAGAAAAACGAGGCACTGAGAGATGAAGTAACTCAAAGTCAGACAACTAGTAAGTGGTAAAACTGGTATGTGAACCAGTCAAGATAACTTTGGGACTGAGATCCTGACACCCTCTGCTATTATTACTCCCTGTCGCTGAGCCCTGATACAAGGATGGGGACCGTCCCCAAATAACTGAACTCATGGTGGATAGAGATCGGGAATTTCTGCCATGTTCCCTTGGCAAAGGTTCTTAGAAACTAGCCTTGTGATGCCTCTGTCTGATGGTTCATGGTCCCACTAGAGTCAAAGCCCCAGGTAGACTACTGGAGCGCGTTGCAACGTGAAGATGAGCAAAGCAGTACCTGCCTACAAAGTGGTACCAGTTTGGCTAGGAATGACTTCTGAAGTCTCGTGGGACATAGCCTCCATATTGAGTTGTTATTTTTGCATGTTGCTATTTCACCCTGTCTCTTCAGCCAGTCACAAGCTCCCTGAGGTCCCGACTGGCTCTGCATCCCCACCACGGTCTAGTGCAAAGTAGCTGCTTCACAGACCTTGTTGCATGATTCATGGGTGCCGTGGGTGCCTTCCCACAGAGGAGGAGCACCCTGCCTTCATGGACGTAAGGCATGAAGATGTATGGAGAGTGGGTGAGAAGACAGCCACATGTTAGAGAACAAAGCCGCGGAAGCTGTGAGAGATGGATGTCACAGGGAGTGGCTGGCCTGAACCAAGGAGCTGTGCTGGACTGTGACCAAACAGGGTAGTTCCTGATGCAGGACCTCACCATCTCTCCCGGGGAAATCAGACATCATCCCATAGACAATTCAGATCACTGGCCAATGACACGGGGCGAGGGAGGAGGAAGGAATCTGATATGGGCTTAGTTTGCTGACCTGAGAGCTCCCAAGTCCCAGAGACAGAATGATCAGAGACAGGGCCAAGGGTTGGGAAGCATTTCCAGGAGGGAGGGGACAGTGCTTAAGTCACGCGTTTAATGAATTCATTTATTCTAACGTGCCAAGTGATAGGCCACCAGTGTACGCATACATACTTACAGACAGACAGTGCACCACATAAATCTACCTCTACTCCCTAATCCAGTGGCCTCTGCAGAAGTTTCTACAACTTTCCATCCCTCCTTTTCAGCAGGAGGACTCTCATGTGCCGCGCGCAGAGGGAGAGCAATCGGCAGAGAAAGGCATGGGCGATGGGGCGCAGAACTTAGTAGCAGGGGCTGGCGGTGACGATGGGCAGGACTGAATCCGGCTCCAAAAGTCGCGAGCACTTGTGTGAACTTGGGTAAGGTGTTGAATCACTTCGGGTCTCAGTTGCTTCGAGTGTGAAATGGGGGTCATTTAGCACATAGCACAGATGGCTGAGGGCATTAAATGAGATAAAGTGTGTAAAGCATCTAGCCAAGTGTCCCGGTATGTAGATTTTTCTAACTTGTGTTTTCTCTGATTCTGTATGCATCTATTTGGCCTGCATGCATCATAGGGCCAAGCTAACAGCCAAAGTTGTCTCTATCTCCCCTGTGATTTCAGGGCACACGCTCTGAACCACCTCCTCATCTAACTCTCACACATCAAAGCAGCATTTCCCCTGCGCTCCTCACCCTGGGGCCAAGTACCAGACAACAAGGGGCAGCTCCTATGTGCCCAGGCCTGCTGGAATCAGACAAACCAGCCGATGCTAAGCAGTTCACCCTGCCCCGCCTTGCCCTTCCCCTGGAAACCCCAATAAAGGCTCAGCCTGGGTTTTCCTCTCGCTCCTTTCTGCCTCCCAACTGACAGTGGCGCTTCCCCTGGCAGCCCTGTGTGGCACGCCGTGCCCCCTCCACTTGGGAAATGTAAGTAATAAAAATCTTTCAGCGGCATTAGTCTCTCTGTGTTGTCATTCAGTCACGTTAAACATTGAATAGTTAATTTTAACTATAAATTAAAATCCATGGGTATAAGCATCAAGACAAAGCTCACTAAAATAACAGCCGTAACTTTTCCATAGGTCATAAAATAGACTCGATCGTGTTTATGTCTCTTCTTTCTACCCTTTCTTCCTATCCTTACTGTCACTTTCATAGCTTTGGCCTGAATCTAGCAATAACCTCCTTCATCTATCTTGATGAGTTCAATTTCTTGCTTCCTAAGACCATTTCATTACATAGCCATCTTCTAAAACTCAGGATGTAGATTACTGTCAGCCAGGAAAGCTCGATACAGTGCCCTCTGGCCTACAGATCAAGTCCAAGCTCCGTATCTCAGCCCTCAGTTCTTCTCCAGTCTGACCAGGCGCTGCAGCCATACAGGACAACTCGGCATGCCCACAAATGCCACGAGCTTGGCATACCTGTGTGCCCTGCTGAGGCTGGTGCCTGCCCTTGGAACACTCTTCCCACTCGTCCCTAAACATGGAAATCACAGTGCACTTGGGGCCTTTGACTTTGCTTACATAGTATAATCACCCCTGACAGTACTAGATTAATTCTGAGTTTTCGGTTTGACTGAGTAGAACCTTCATTCATTAAAAAAGACAACAGGTGTGAAAGAGCAAATATTTACTTGCCATTAGCCCTAATTTCAGAGTCAGAAGTATCCGCAAAGATTTGGAAGGCCTAATTCAAGGCCTACTTAGGTGGCAAACTATGCTGCCTCTAAAAATGAATCACTTCCTCTACTGATAAACTCTTAGCACTTAATTCGGCCTATTCATATTATATTTGTTGCATTTGTTTATGTTGGTTTTCTCTAGATCACAAACACATTTTTGAGGTTAAGAATAAGCCTTAGAATTTTTTTTTAATCTTTCCAGTAGGTTCATCAGTGTTACACATAGCAGCTGCTCAGTGAATATTTATTATTTCATGAGCCCTATGATTATTCTCATTAAAATAAGGGTCTCTTATTAAGTGGTAATTACATAGTTAATTATGGGAAAAGGACTATATACTGATATAAACTAAGTAAAATTACTTAGGTCAGAGCATGAGTCTATTAAATTCCATCAAAAAACAGTGACAGATAATGGTCAATTATTTTAAAGCACTATTGTCATATTTAGTCATTACTGTTCATTATAAAGTGAGGTAAATTTTAATTTTGATCCCTGAAGAGAAAATGCTTTCAGTGTATAAACAAACCATAGGCCAAGCTGTGATGTGCAAGTCTCGGTGTCCATTCATTTCACCATGCCTGACGTTGCCAGGCCGTGCAAGGCATAAGGTTGAAAACTCCGCCTGGGGTTTATAGAAGCCACACCAAGCAGGCTACTTCAAACTCCACCTAGTCCCGAAGAAAGAAATGGGCCACGTCCTGGCTGGACAGGAACCCAGATCCAACCCCGACCCTTGTTTCTTCAAGTCTCGCCTGGAGCTTAACGAGGAAGTCAGGATGGGGTAGGAGTCAGTCATGCCATTAATGGCTACCTGGAACTTTTCAAAGGTCCTCTGGAAATATTTGGTGGTGAGTTGACTTTGTCATCTGACTTTCTTCCCGGCATAATTGTTGGAAAAGAAAGTTGGCTGAGATTTGCAGCTACCTCTCCTCCCTAGGTGGGAGGTTGGGCTAGCCGAAGGAATGGGAACCACCCTACTGACACCAGGAGAAGCTGCTCCCCCGCCGACACCATGGAGGAAACAGTGGTTTAGAAAGAATCTTGAAAATCACTCAAAGATGATTACAGGCTGCCACCGAGAAACGAGGAAGGAAGGGCTTTCTTTTCGAGTACAGGGTGTAGAGCACTACAGCCAGAAATTATTATTTTATATTTAGGCCAATGGTAGTCTGTAGGCCTTTGAAATGTACAAAGCAATAACAACTTAAGTACCTGGTATGACCTACAAAAGCATCAAGAGAGATTGCACAGGCCATATATGAAAACCGGGCTCCTTATTTTATGACATGTTGCATTTCATGTTTCTAAAGTCACTGCTATTTAATAAACATCAGGTGCCTCCTTGACGTAAGACACTGGGCACGGCGGATGTAGAGGGCATCAAGGAACAGAGCTCTCACTGGGCCCGCCATTCAGAGCCGGAGGGGGCATCGCAGGGCACGTGCAGGCGCCTGCCACATCTGGACACAAGCTGCACAAGGGACACAGTCATCTTTCTGGTGATCACCAGGCCTCCGTGGAAGGAGAATAGGATTTCTGAAATAGTGCACACATGAAAACAAACACTTCCACCCCACAAAGCACATAACTCAATTGCAATTTAAAATTTGCAAATGTTTGCTCTTGATGAGCTATCAAGACAGTGGGTGGGGAAATTATCTAGAGCAAAGATATCCTTGGATGGCTTTCAAGTCCAAATCTAGGGGTTCATTGTGCATTCCTCGTTCTTCCTTTTGTTCCCTTCACACCTTTAGGAACAAAGTACAGTAAGAGCACCCTGTGGTGTGGGCTGCCCATCAGTAAATATACGCATCCTGACTTTATTTGGGCAGAACTGGCAGCAACATAATTACATTTTGTATTGAACGATGAAAACTGGGAGCCCCCCCAGATCCACCTTGGCCTTCAGTTTCCTTACACCAGTGGGGTCTAATAGGGCTTCTCAAAATTGTGGCAGTCTCTGTTGCAGTCTGACTGCCCCCGATTCCTGGGCCCAGCACTGAGAGGGAATAACAAGGTAGACGAGGCCAAGTTCATGAGCTGAAAAGACTTGTCTCAAGTCACACTGCTTAGTAGCTGGGCTATTGCGATCACGCTATAATAACAAGAAGCATCCCCAGATATTCACTGAAGTCATGAAGGCATTGTCAGGTCTGCTGAGGGAACTTCTGACATATCGCAGTGAAATATTTATATCATATAACACACCTACTCTTGCAATTAGTGATTTATGGAGTATGAAACAATCGCAACTGACCACTTTTAGGTCAAAAGAAAATATCACTGCCCAGAGAATAAAGAACTGAAGCATAAAGACCATATAGGTTTTTATTTAAAATCTCTTTCCCGATACCTAAGACTAAAACCTTAAAACCATTCATTTGTTCATCTCAAGATAAATTTGTTGCATAATTACTCTATGTCAGGACCTGGACTAAGCATTAGAGATAAAAAGAATTTAAAAAATAAAAAGATTAATCCATGGCCCCTGCCTTTAAAGAATTAACTGAAAAAAATAATACCATCCTAAGAGTCTCTTCATTCTTTACATAACTTAATATAAAAATACCAGTAGACTGAAAAAATAACCGAATATTCTTTCATGACCAGGTTAGAAATTAAGGTGTATTTAAGGGAAAGAGAATGAGATACAAGGGAATTGAAAGCTACCATCCCATAATGAGAAATGAAGTTCTGATACATGACTTAATCATGAAAACATTGTATCAAGCAAAATAAGCCAGGCACAAGAGCCATACGGAAAAATACCATATGATTCTATCTATATGAAATATCTGGAATGGGCAAATTCATGGAGACTGAAAGTAGAATCAGAGGTCACCAAAGCCATGGGGCAAAGGGGAATGGGGAGTTGCTGCTTAATGGGTACAGAATTTGTTTGGGGTGATAAAAATTTTGGAAATAGAACAGGTGCACAAAATTGTGAATGTAATCAATACCGCTGAATTGTGCTAAAAGAGGTTAAAAGATCAAATTTTATATTGTACATATTTTACCACAACTTGAAAAATCAATAATGTAATTAGCAAAAATTACATTATTGCACCCTTAAAATGGGTGAATTGTTTTATTTTCTGTTTTGATACGATTGTTTTGAGGCAACAATTGAGTTGTAAATTACATCTCAATAAAGCTGTTAAAAAAAAGATCATTCCTTCCATGTTAACATATTACTTTGTCGTCTTATAAAGCTCTGAATGTTCTTAAATAAATTGACCGTGAAAAGAATCAGGTGATCAACATTTGAAATACTGTGAGTCATCCTTCTTACTGAGTGTCTAGGTTTTACAAATAATTACTAATCCTTTGGGCAGTTTAGAACACAGAAGAGCCCTCTATCTTTTGGATGTCTGGTTAAATCACTAATTTACTATCTTGCCATGAATATTTAACAGACCTTTGTTTTTTAATTTTTTATTTTTTATTATATTTCTTCCCATTACCATTTAGTTCCCTTATACCCCCTCCCCCCTGTAATCACGACACTGCTGTCCATGTCCACGAGTGAGTCCTTTTTCCTTTTTGCTCAATCCCTCCACCCCCTAACCTCTGCCCTCCTTAGCTGTCAGCTTGCTCTCTATCTCTGGGTCTGTCTCTGTTTTGCTTGTTTAGTTCAGTTTGTTCATTAGATTCCACATGTGAGTGAAATCATATGCTATTTTTCTCTGCCTGGCTTATTTCACTTAGCATAATGTTCTCCAGGTCCATCCACGCTGTCACAAAGGATAAAGTTTTCGTTTTCTTTTTTTTAAGGCTGATTAGTATTCCGTTGTGTAAATGTCCCATAGTTGTTTTATCTACTCATCTACTGACGGACAGTTGGCATTTTTTAAATAGTCAATTGGCTCGATGCTTCTTGAATACAGTCAGCCAGAAAAATGTGGTTGGAAATCACCCTCAGAACACAACACATGACAACACGCAGTTTTTACACCTCTCAGTCGTGGATTGGCAATAGACGAGAGCACGCCAGTGTCTAGAAAAGTGCCAGGCCCATACTGGCTTTTGATACATACTTGTTGAAATGAAAGGACAGTGTCATTTACCGCTTAGGAAACTCTCAGGACCCTGGGTCAGGTAAAAGGATTTTGAAGGGATGGTAGGCCCAGAAGGTCCCTGGGCGCTGACTGCTTCTGCGCTCATCCCGGCCTCCTGCTCTGGCTCTGCGCTTCCCTCGGAGGCCAGTCAGCAGCGAGACAGAAGAGTTCCCTTCCAGATAAGTATCATTAAGAAGTCCAAGGCCTAGACCAGTGACTTTCAACATATTTCATCTCATGGCACACATGAACTACCTATAAAAATTCTGCGGCACACTAAAAAATATTTCTTTTTGCCAATCTGACAAAAAAATTAGGTATAAGTTTAACATTCACACCAGATGGCTATTATTGCGTTGGCTGTTGTCATTTTATGGCTTGACAATCTAAGGGGAAAAGGAGTCAGTGTCCCTGACTAAATAGTTAGGTATTGCATGTTTTAAAAATTCTTGCGGCATACTGGTTGAAAATCGCTGGTCTAGACAGAACAGAATGAGGTCAGGTATTTCAAAAGTATTTCATTCCAGTGAAAATTTATTTCAGAAAAGGCCATAATCATCTTTTGAATGAAATTAAGAGGTGAGCCAGACTCTGGTCAGTAGTTCTATTGTTGCCTCAAAACAATGGTATCAAAACAGAAAATAAGAATGAATGGGAAACCCAGAAGTGAACTACTTTTACCATTTTCCATGCCAGAGGTAAGAAAGTAATATGGTTCAGATAGAATTTACCAAAAGCCGGTAAACCTTTTCTATCCTACTAGTTAAATACAAATAACATGAAACGAGGATTATATATTAAAATAGGAGCTTTTGAAAGAAAATAAGGTGGGAATAATCATTTTTTTTCCGTGCAGCTATTGAAGTTACCTATGTTTTTTACTAGAAAAAGAGGAAATAAACCTCCCACAAGTGAATTCGCCATAATACCTGAGAAGAAAAACAGACTCTAGGTTGTCAATCCTATCTTAAGTGGGGGGGAAAGTTTATCAGCTCACCATCACCTTCCTCAACCCTTAAAAGAAAATCACACAGTCACAGCAAAGGATCACAAACATACCCTGAATCCGAGCCCCACCTTGGTTCTGGGGAAGAAGGAGTCTGGATTCCGCCCTTCGAGGGGAGCTTCGATTCCTCCAGCCTCTGACCAGGGTCCCCATCACGGTTGTCGACAGCATGCTCCCGGGGCAGCCGTGCCCAGTGGGGCGGCGGCAGGAGGGGGCAGATGGCCTGTCAGGCTGCCACCCTCGGGAGAATCCTGTCCACCTGGGATGAGGTGTTACACCCAAGGCAGACAGGTCGGGGCAGTTCTGCCCGCCTTCATCCTCCACCCACATTCTCATCCGTCCTGGGTTTGCCCTCCCTCAGGAGGCCCAGGAAAAGTCTGGCCGACGAGATGAGCAAAAGCAGACACCAGCAAAAACCAAAATGAAGATGTGAAGCGGGTCAATCAATCGAAGAGGACGGCCAGTGCTAGGGCAGTGCCAACCTCCTTCGTATGAGAGCTTCTTTTTTTGATTCTTCACTTTTCACCTCCAGAAGTCAAGTCCAATTCTTCGACCTGTAGAAATGACTGTGCGGTTGGGCCACGCACCGATGTGTCTGTTTTTCTTTCTCCACCCTATTTTCTCTCCTGAATTGGAAGAGCTTTCAGGCAATTGTTTCTCCAAAGAGAACCATTCTGCCAGAGGAACAGAATTTGTTTACAAAATATGAAAAGTATGTCTCATGTTCTGAGTGTTCCCTTCCCAGAATTATAGCAGCTTTTGTGAATGAGGAAAGTTGATTAAGGGAATTAAATAAAAATTCACAATTATGTAAACGGTCAAAGGCTTTTTAAAAATGAATTGACTCCAATGGCCTAATTCTCCTGGTGAGGTTGCTGGAGTTGCCTCAGACTGAGTAGGTGGGACCTGAGCTTCAGGCATATAGCACACTGCTCACATATGCCCCCTACTGGTCAAGATGCCAGGTGCACATGGGCGGGAGACCACTGACTGCATTAAAGCTGTGGGAGGGGCAAATGGTAGAAAGTTCTAAAATCCCTTGAGTATCTCCATACGCTATATTCATCTAGCCCGGGTGGAACTGAGATTGAATTAACTGCAGACAGCCTGAGAGGTTCCGACATTATTTACTGTCCTTATGACTTTTATAGGTTACACAGATAAAATGACTCATATCTGATTTCACTCTTTTTCTCCCTCTCCCAGTTACACCTTATTTAATGAGATCAAAGGTTTTTGCAGGAGGCAAGCAAATTCCCCAAAATACCTCCCCCCCTCGGCCCAAACTGACTTCAATTTTTCTTAAAAAGCCCACAGTTTACTAAAAAAGCAGCAGTGTTCTGAGAATACACATTTTACAGTCATTTAGTTGAAATTTCCCTCATTTGGTAATTATTTGGACATTTCCAAAATTAGAAAAACTTTAGATTCGTTGCAGATGGAGGGAAAGCAGAAGTGCAGGATGGGAATTTCAGGAGGTATGAGAGCAGGAAGCAGTTGGCTCTACGCCTTCTGTACCCTGACGGCAGTGTCCTGCGGACAGTGCCGTCACAGGGCAACACCTGAAGAGAGGTACAAGTCCTGTCCCTCCTTGAGCTTGCCTCTCCTTCCTCACTCAAGGGGGGCTCCCTTTGCCATGGGCAGCTAGGGAAAAGGACAAAGGGGCCTTCAACAGTCTCTCAGTTCCTGTGACCACCTCCTTCCCCAACCCAAGTCACAAAGACGTCCTTGCAGTGAGGTGGCAGAGATGACGCGGCGGGGCTGACAGTAAAAGATTAGCGACGAGGACCAAGGACCACAAAGAACTGCTCATGCTCTCCCAACGGAAGCTCTCCTTTGAGGCCTCACCACAGCCACATACCTCGGATCTCTGCAAACAACAGACACCCGTCCCCAGTGGGCTAATCAGAAGTCCAGGGTGAGAGACAGAGGACTCATGGTCATTTCTGAAGCCCAGCACACTGCCCAAACTCAGACACCGAGATCCCTGCACAGCTGCTGTTATCAGCCGCCAGCAGTGATGAGGAAGTATGTGAGAAAGGTCACTGGAGCCAGCTGATACTTCCAATAAAATTCCCCAAGCCCGCACCTGAATTTTCATATGTGCCCCCATGGTATTCCCAGGGCCCCCGGGGCTCAGACCACGGTGCTGCTCACCTCCTGCAACCGTCCACTGCCTTACGTCTGTCACACTCAGTCAGCCATCCCCAAGCCTTACGGTGCTTGAGAAACACTGTAAGTACAGATTCCCTTAGACCACTCTCCTAGGTCGAAGACCCTGCCAGGAAGCCTGCATTTCCTCTAGCTCCCAACACTTTCTTTCATGGCCAGCCTGGAATCCACCAAAGGATGGTACGAAGACACCAAGTTACTCGACCGTAGGTTTTTGAAGTCAGGGACCAAAACCTGTACCCACCTTGGGCCCAGTGCAGGGTGTAGCTGGCACACAGTGTGTTGGGCAAAGAGAATGAACACTGTGGCCAGGAGTCCAGCCACGTCCACCCCGCGTCTCCACACCGGTCCCCTCATGCTTCCATGAAGCTCCATGTGTGTTGCCACCACCCCCAATGCCACCCTGGCGACAGGTGCCATCTCATGACATCAGCTTGTCTTTTCTCCAGCCCAGACCCCGCAGAGCGCCCACATTTCACTCGCCTGTGATGCTGGGGTCCAGCAGAGGGGCTGCCAAGGCAGCTGTCTGCTTTCCCTTCGACTCCACAAAGAACGGCTTCATCTGGGCTTCAGGGGGTTTAGGTCCCCGATTCTGTTGACGCGGGGTCTGTACGTGAACCCAAGGCTCAGCTTTCACAGCAGCATCGGACCCTTTGCTGCCCTTAGTTTGCCGATTGTGGCAGGTGGACGCTCGGTATCCCAGGTTTTCCCCAACAGGAAGCTGAGCAATGACCATGACCCCTCTGGGAAACGCAGTCAGGAAGAGGAAGCAGAGTAATATCCTGCCTGTGTAGGTCAACCCACCCTTTCCAACTTGTGCACATGCACTTCCTGCCACAGGCCTGCCACGGCCCACGGTGTTCTTGCTCCAAAGTGTTCCTGCGGCAAAGGGAAACAGCTCGGCCCCCGAGCACATGAGGTCATTTTCCCCCGACTCGGTCTTATTATCAGACACCTGCCCCATCTGCTCATGAAAGGGACACGCTGAGGAAGGAAGCACTTTTTCATTAGACAGCATGTCCAGAAAACTAGAATTAGGCCGAAGGCTTTTTGAAGGTCAACAGGGCTCCCAGCAAACTTTAGTTCACAGATGTTTGTTTCTAGTTTCCCTCAGTGACAGTGAGTTACCCACTATTTTCTAAATTTCATAAACATGAACACTGTCTGCACCTACCTTCTGCTGAGGATAGGGGCTCAACCGGGCCACTTGTGTCTCTGTAATCCCCTGGGACCCGTCAGCGCTCTGGGTGCACAGAGGCACTTAGCACATGCTGACTGAACAAACGCCTGTCAGCTGGAGTCACGTGGTTGCCAACTGCTGAAACTGAGCCAAGCCATCAGACTTAAGGGCCACTTCCACCTCAGTACCAAATATCTGACCTCCCACTACTCCTTCGGGATGGAGCTGCTGTGGTGGAGGGTGGGCTCTGTGTGGGCAATTTCTTCCTGTCTCCCTCCGAGCCTTCCCACACACTTCTGCTGGGGCCAGAAATCAGGAATCGGATCAGCGAGTGTGGGAGGGAGAGCTGGGCAGCGCAGTCTCAGCCCCTTCGTTGGCTCTTTTGGCAGAGAGCGGCCCACCGTTAGCGCACGTTCCATTTTACTTCTCGGTGCCACATGTGTGACACGCGCATGGGGAGGGCGGCCCAGTTCAGCCCCATGGCAGGAAGGCTTCTGAGTTTAGTGTGAGGATGCCCCGCTGCCCACAGAAAGAAGACAGAATCTCCAATGTCCAGCTTTATCAGCAACCCAGCTGGGGTTTAGTCTCCATCTGCCTTACTCTTAGTGCCACTTTACTGAATTGGTTCAGAACCCAGGTGGGAGGGGAGGGTCTCGATTGCCCCTACCACGAACTCCAAAATCTGGTGGGCTGGCTCATGGACATGGCGCTGGGGAACAGAATGACTCCTGAAGATTGACGCTTCCTGGCAGATGCTGTCAGTGGGGGCCACTGGCATATATTTGGAGACTTACGGCACATTGTTTGTGCCCCAGCTTTTAGGCTTATGCAGTTTCTGTGTGTGTCCAACCTGGTGAGCAGCTTTAAGCCTTATTCCACAGGCAATTTTTACTTTGCAGCTGACTCAGCTTAAGATGACCTTGCCCACTGATGAGTAGTTCTTTCTAGAGGGTCAGGGCTGCAGGTATCAGGCCCTGACCCCTCTAAGCAGATGGCTGGGTGGCCTCAGCAAGTGCATAATGGTGGGGGGCTTTCGGAGGCAGCTGACAATGCTTGCCCTGGACCTACACAGGTACAGGGGTCGTAGAGCAGGTGCATTGAGGCAAAGAGTCAACTATAGGAAAAGGAGAGTTCCTGTGTTTGCAGGTTTTCTTGACATCAAGGCTGGAACGATATTGCAAGGCAGCAATTCTGTGTGTGCTGCTGGCAGATTGTAGCCCAAATGGTTATTGCCTGGTCTGCCTAGGCTGCGCTAACCTGGCTGCCCCAAATTCCAGCCTGCGTGCAAGCCCAAGGGGGCATCGAGGAGGAGAAAATTTGTATTTCAGCAGCTCCTCCATATGTTCAAGGGTCTTCCACACTGTGTGGTCTCAGGTTGGCTCTAGATCACTTGGTTTCTCTGATTCAGATACCACTGAGGCTCTCCAAATGATCTTTGGGTCAAAGCATTGCATGCAGGGAAAGTAGCCGCGCACAGCTAACTCTTCCAGGGCACAGGACAGAAAACCCTATTCTGTATATTTGGAGGGTATGGGGCCATTTTTGTTTGTATAGTTTTCAACATGAGGACCATGGAGGAAATTCTACAATTTTTTAAAAAAGGGAAATGGAACAAAAAGATGATGCTCTACTGTCATTTCTGTTCTCTAAGTGATAACTGCAACCCGGCCTGAGCTGTTGTGAACCAGATGCTGTTCAAAACTCAACCAAGCACCCCACTAACTCCCAAACACCACATTGATGGTCCTCAGTGTTGTAATGCTCACATATAGGAAAAATAACAAGCGGTACATGGTTTCTGCTCACGTAAATTAATCCCTGAAAAACTTACTTGTAAATTCATATAGAAAATTCATATAGAACCTGCATTCTCACACACACAAGTGGGTCTTGTTCTCTGGAGATGCTTACTAGCTGCCAGAGGCATCTCTTCTCTTTCTGCCCTAAGAATAGGAAAATGTGTTCAAACCTGCTCATGTAAGAAGACGTTCCCTTGACTTTCCCTGTGTCCTCCTCCTCCAGTTGTAGCTCTCTTCTCTTCGAGGGTAAAAATCACACATGGGTAGTCTGTACTCGCCATCTTCCCCTCTTCCCAGTCACTCCAGTCTAGTTTTTCCCCTAATACTCTACAGCCACCAAAATAGCTCTCTCTAGTAGGATGCCATCCGGTTCACCTGGTATGCATCAGTCTCTTTCTCGTATAAACTTCCTGGGAGCCTCTGACACTTTGGCCACTCCCTTCTTGGAGCACTGTCTCCCTTAGGGATCATGGACCCTTACTGTCCTCATTTTCCTCCTACCTATTTTGACATTCCAAAGCCTCCTTTGCAGGACCATCCGATGACACTTCTGAGCACCAGACCAGTATACCCAGTGACTATTTGATATCCAAGCTTTGAGATTTCACAGGCGTCTGAAATGTAATATATCCAAAATGAAACAGAGCCTTCCTCCCAAACTTGGTCCTCTTCCAGCGACTACCACCGCCATCTGCGTGGATATGGCAGCCAGAAATTTAGGAGCCACTGTTTCTACTTTTTTCTTTGGTTCCAGGTATTCAAAATCATTATCAACTCCAGTCAATTTTTTTTAACTTCTTAATTCTCCTTCTCAAATACTTTTATCCATCTCTACCCTGGACATCTTTCATCTGTACTAGTGTAATTTTCTAAACATTCTCCTGGAGGACATAGGACAATTACAACATAAACGTTTCAAATTGCAAGTCCAATGACACCTACCCTTACCTGGTCAACAGAAAACTCTTCCGTGCCTTTTCATTTCTTTAAGAACAATGATCTAATCTTCAACACGGTCTTTGACACCTCACATGTCCAGTCCCTGCCTCTTGCTACCCTCACTGGCCTTCTGTCCTGCACCCTCCGGACTCACCACTCTCCTCCAAGTTTCTCCAGGAGTCAGGGTCTCTCCCGATTGCTTTTCTGCCACAGACAACCTCCCGCCGCAGCTATGAAGGATCTGCCAGATTGCGGTTCAGTCGCCGCCTCCTCAGTGTCTCAATTTTTTTTTCTTTCTAGCATTTACAATTTGCCATAAATATTTGGTTTATAGTAATTGCCCCAACTAGCCTACTCTGTGATATTGATGAGGGTGGGGGCATGTAATTTTGCCCACATCAAATCCCCAGAGCCTGGAATAGTGTTTGGCACATAGTACTTACTCAATGAGCACTTGTAGAACAAATGAATGAGTGAATGAATGAACAACGGTAGTGCACTGGGGACTTCGGTATAATTAGAGTGCATGGTATTTCTATTACAGCTCTTGTAATTTTGAAAAACATGCTATTGTTATAATTAGATACTAAGTTCTGTAAAGAAAATGGCCTATAATTTTAAAATCGTTCCCATGGGAAAATATGATTTACTTTATCATACCTACTTTATTTTATGGATTCTTCAAAGAGAGCACTGTGGTGAAGGGTTGCCTACATTTATCTCATACTTAGTTTAAAATTTATATCAGCTGTGCCCCTAGAAATCCTATTTATATTGTTCAACAGAGAGCCATAAAACTCAAGAAATTTAACAAATGACCAAACATCTCCTGCAGCTTAGTGTTCACTATAAGATTAGCCCTGGATGGTGTGGCTCAATGAATTGAGTGCTGGCCAGTGAACCAAAGGGTCACCTATTTGACTCCTAGTCAAGGCACATGCCTGGCTTGTGGGCTACGTCCCTCGGTATGAGGTGTGCAAGAGGCAACCACACATTGGTGTTTCTCTCCCTCTCTTTCTCCTTCCTCTCCCCTCCCCAAAAATAAATAAATAAAACCTTTAAAAAAACTAAATTAAGATTGGACCGAGGTTGAAATATATTAACAACTACTGAACTTGACTAAAAACACAGCAACTCAAGTAAAAGCAACAGAGCCTTCCCATGTCAAACCCTGAATATAACTGCAAACATGATTTCCACATTTATTTTCTCCTCTACAAGACAAGGCTATCTTACATCAGTGTGGCACCTTCACTTACATATGCAATTTAATAAGAATTTGTTTGACACATTGGTTTTGTAGGAAATTATTAATATTTTTGTCCTTTTAGGCATTTCTTTTTCTCAGAATTGAAAGGTGATGTGTTTAGACTCATTTCCACTTTACGATTAACTGGTATTCAGGGATTTCAGGCTTTAAAACTATAAAATCAATGTTAACCTAATATGATAAAACACAGATTTTCAAACCATATTTAACAGGCACCTAGAAATGTTTTGTCTTTAATTCACATTATCATTCATTTGCTCATGGTTGGTTGGAACAGATTCCCAAGAAAAACCTCAACATTTGGCAGTTGGAAATAACCATCTGCTTTAGCAAAAGCTTTGTTAATTGTAAATCCACCCTGAAATCTGAACCCCATAAAACTGTAGAACTCTATATTAGATTGATGCCGAACCTTAAACCGGAGAATGTGCCAACATTTCTCCCTCTCTTTTAAAAAGAGTATGTGGATTAATTACACGGTGCTGATTGACTTGGATTAGTCTTTATCCCTGGTCTGCAGAAAATTAATTCCTACCACTTACATCAATTAGATTGGGTCAAGATGGGCGCTTCAGGCTGAACCTAATAGAGAAGCTTCTATTTACTAAGGCTTCTGAAGTTAACATGGATTATTTCTGTGAAGACATAATTCTTGTTTATATGTGGAACATTATTAATGGCATGAGTTAGATTTCTCCATGCTCACTTTATAGAGTTATTTATTAAAACTTGTTCAGGCCCTGCTGAATTTAGGTGTCCATGGGGAGCAACTTTAAAACATCTGACTAGAAAAAGTGGGAAAACATACTTACCTTTATTTTGCCCCAATTTGTTTTTAAGTACCAAATAATATTCATATTATGATTTAAGGGGTCACAATTACTATTTGCATTACAGACAAGGGAACACATTAAAAATATCTCAGTGCTCATTGGCTTCAGAACTCATCAAACCCCGCACTCGTCACATTTTGACAAGAAAAGAATGTGTCAGCACTTGGCACTTGCTTGGGACTCTTAGAACTCATTTGAGTCTCAACGCCACTCTGCAAGAGAAAACGCTTCATCGTTCAGTACCCGTCATGAGTTCTGGAACGAGTTAATGACGAGTACGGAGGTACCAGTGTAACTCAAAAGGCTTTCTCCTTCCCTCTTGCTGAAAACATTTCAGAATAGGCCTTTTAATTAGTAAATAGTTGGTTAACTGGACTTTCTAGCTAATGGAATTTGGTAATCTCATGTGGGTCACCTCCTTCTCTCAGTGAGCCTTTCACCTGCCAGTGGTTGAGACCTCTCTGTTGATGCTGCCAGAGATAAATCCCTCCCCTACTTCTCATCTGCTGTGGTCGTGCAAGGTTCCCAAACTTGGCAGTCCCAGAAACCTGTTCATTCCTGCAGACAGCAAGGAAGTGAGCAAAGATATACAATTTTTATGCATAATTTTAAACGGTAGTAGCTACCCCTATTCATCAAATAGTATAAAACATAGTATTACAATTAGAAAGGTTAACATATTTTTCTTCAGGTTAAAAGGAAAACAAACCGTTCAGACATCAGATTTCAGAAGTGCCTTTCCCAATAAAGACTACGGTCTACGTGAGGGGCTTGTCAGGTATTGTGGTGGACACAGGCAGGCCCCCTAAGCCAGTCTTGTGTCTGTGGGTATCAGAAAGGGACCCCCACCACGAAGCTTCCCTAGTGGGGATGACACATGAACTGATTCCAGAAGAACAAACAGGAATAAATAGGGACCTGCCGCTGGGGGTTGGGATGAGGGGGAGTGAGAGGGAGCCCCGTGCGCACTGACTCCTGGTAACAGTTTGGGGGAACTGCAAGCAGCACAGTAAGGCAGAAACTGGGGGTGTGTGCACGTGTGCGTGTGCGTGTGCGTGTGTGTGAGCGGTTGTTTGGAGGGGGAGAGACAACACAAGACAACAGAGGTGAGCAGGAACCGGGCCGTGAAGGGCCTCATACGCCTTAACGAAGAGTTTGGCTTCGTCCTGAAGCAATGAGAAGGTTCTGACAGGTTTGAAATTGAGAAGGACCACAGTCAGCTCTGTGTTTTGAAAAGGTTCTCAATGAAGTGGGAAAAGGTTGGAGGGAGTAAGAGTGCAACCAGGCAGAGAAAGGCCAGCCGGGAAAGAGGTGACGGCAGCTTGGATGAAGGCAGCTGGAGGGCGGGTCTTCCGTTTGAGAGCTGATTCAAGGGGAGTGGGCGTGGGGTGCGACAGGCAGGGAGGAGCCAGGGAGGAGCTAAGGCCTGTGATGTGGGCACCTGGTGGCTGGCATTGCCCTTCACACACAGGGGTATGAGGAGAAGAGCAGAGGAGTTTTGGCTGTAGGGTGGTGGGTGATTCAGGAAAACGAGTTCTCCGATTTTTAGACACGTAGGCTACTACTAGTAATTTTCCCCATGTCTTTGAAAACATGCTTGAACTTGCATTATTCCAGTTCGTCTGAATTGCCCTAGTTACTCCTTGAGATTACAATCTCTCTCCTTCACGTCCACTTCTCACAGCTTCTAACACGGCAGTAGCTCAGTAACTGCTTATCTCGTGATATCCTTGGGACAAACTCCCAGACAGAGCAGGTTCAAGGGGTAAGACTGAAATAAGGCTTACTTCCAGGATTTCTCCAAAAGAATAGAACTGACTTACACTGTCAGCAGTAATGCATGGATCTGTTTTCCCTTACAACATTTTCAGTGTTGGCCTTTGACTTCTGTTTACTTGGTAGGTGAAAAATGTGTCTATTTTAAAATTTACTACAGTTGAATTTATCTTCATACATGGCTTTCTATTTGTTTTCTTTTGGGTGAAATAGATGTTAGCATCCTTGGCCCACTTGCCCAATTAGAATCTGATATTGCACTCACACTCATACCAATGCGCGTGCGTGCCTGCGATCAAGTTCAAATTTTTGCTAGGCGTATTTTCTCATTTTCTTTTCTTTTGCTTAGGCTTTAAAAGGCTTTAAATTTTATATACATACATTTGTCCATGTTTTGCTCTTCAATTTGTTTTGCCTTCAACCGAAGTTTCTTCTTTATATCTGAGACTGAGCGGTTGCATGTACAAAATTCTTTCACTCGTAGGGAGTTCACTGAGATTATGCATCTGTTTTATGGTGTCAGGTCTTAATCTTAGGTAACTTTTTGTATTATATCTTGGGGTCGCTAACTTTATTTTTACTAGTTTTTTACTCGATTCATCTATATTTCATCGGTATTTTTATCCTGATAGCTGCAAAAAATATTTATGTAGGTTCATTTTTTGCTATTTAATTTTATCATCTTAGATTTAAATAATCCTCATGCTTACTCAGAAAAAAAAAAGTTTTATCATTAAAGACAAGGGGCCAAAATAACACTGTCTTAGGAAGGTACTGAGTAAATGACTCAAGATACAGAGTTACGCTAGAAATATGAAAAACCCAAAGATGAGGCTGTGGGGTTGAAGCTCCCTTCTCAACCCCTGCTCCAACCTGGGAAGCATGAAAGGAAGAACAAGAAAAACAGCATGAACACACTGGTGCATTTGAGAAAAGGCACCTGAGGGCAGGCCCTTTGGTGCCCGACAGACCTGGGTGTGAGTCCTGCTTCGGCCACACAGGAGCTGTGTGACCTTGAGCAGGTTCCCAAATTGTGTAAGTGTGCCCCGCATTGTGCATTCATAAATGGTTCAAGTGGAAGCGGACTGAAAGGGCTTGGAATGGATGCAGGAAGGCCGCTCAGGGGCTGCTACCCCAGGGCAGTACAGGAGAAATACAGCGTGTGCAAAGCACTTACCCCCTACTCCCTGCTGGTACTCGGTAAGCTCCAAATATGTGACTGTGATTATTAAATATTTCTCAGCTTGGCAACTTCATCAGTTTGTATAAAACCTTTGAGTTTACCATGAAGTTTCAAATAGAAAACAGTTCCCAATATGTATGGACCTTTTATAGGAAGTGTGTGAAGTGTAACCTGGCACTGTGCAATTTGAAATAAAAGTAAACCCAGGTGCCATAAATATAGCTGTACAATAATTTGTAACAATGGCTTGAACCTAGCTGGCTCTCTAAATTTAGGGGGGTATCATTCTCAGACGAGTTTATGTAACTCGCAGGTAGCAGGTTGATTCTGGGAAAGTCAGGGGCAAGAAAGTTTGGCTCCTGAGGTTAATAATTCTGTCACTATTATTAGAGTAAAAGAGCAATTACCCAAATTCCTTAAGCAATGAGAAGCTCTGCCTAACCGAACTTTTTGCTCACTTTAAGGGTTAACAATAAAACCTTCTTTCCACCCTTATTAATTGGGGGGGGGGATCATAAAAGTTCCCACCTCAGTAAGTGAGTACAAAGTCTAAACTATGATTTGATTGAGGTTCCTGCTCTGCTGCGGGGTCACCTCTGAGAACAAGGAGCATCGCACAGACTCCAGGAAGAGAAGGCGGGTGAAGCGGGTTTAATGAACACACTTCAGGAGGTTATTCTTTTTTCATTACATAAATCCCTCATGTCTAAGTATTTTCATGTGTGGGGGGAAGGGAAAGTTAGATTTTCTTGTAGAAGCCGAGTTTAGAAAATAATACTCCATTAAGGGCACTGGCTTCCCTAAATTTAACTTGGCTAGGGGTTTCTGTAATGCCCGGAATGAGAATTTCATGCCCTGAGAGGTGTTTGTGAATATATTTCAGCATCTAATAGCGAGCCCTGCCTACAGACAGGCAGAAGAAAAATCACCTTTGTCTACCAGGCTTTTCATCTAAACACTGAGGGACTGTTCGAAGACTAGAATGGGGGCTGAATTAGCTCCAGTTCCGGAGAGGTCACGGATTACACAGAATGTTTAGAAATAAAGCAGTACTTGCCAGATGTGCAACTGCTGGACAATAAAAGGATCTTTTAACAGAATGGGGCTTACCTGAAAAGTATTTTTGGAACTTGTATCCATGATGATTTGCCCTTTTAAAGAGGATGTTAAAGGTTAATTGTCTATGGCATAAGGACTGCAGACAAATGCCAAAATTCTATTCCCTGGCCGAAATTATATAATCAGAAATAGAGCATTCAAACTGCACATCAAATAGTCTCCGCTCTGGCTGACTATAAAAAAAATCAGTTTTCATGTTTGAAGCGGGCATTTGTTTATAGAATGCAACCAACCATGACTGCCAAACACAATAATTAAATGCTTTAACGAGTGAGAAATCTTGCCAGAATATGTAATTTGAGGGGGGAAATAAGCAGAGGGTTGATATGTAGCAGAAAATGCTGAATTATTTATTTCATGCTACTCAGAGGCAGACACTCAGGCTGTGGGTCTATCTGCAGAAACACTAGATGGGAAAGGAGTGTGTCAGAGGGGCCGGTTATTTTATTTAAATCTTATCTTATTTTTAAATCTATAAGCAGTGCTCTTCTCAAACTTGAAACATGAGTTCTTACCTTCCTTTTATTATAAAATTACATGTATGAAAATGAAATTAAACATCTACAAAACAAACAAAAAGTAATTATATTTTTCTCTTTTCATTCTTCGAATTATCAACAAAAAATTTATTTCTCTTCTGGAGAGGGTAAGAGTCTGATTTTTTGACTCCACGATAAAAGAGTGCTTTTATGTCATTTACTTCTATAAAAATACATGGAGTGTTATATCAATTCACATTCAAAATTTCCTGTCATTCTAAAGTCTTTGATATGATTTTCTGTTACAATGTTCAAAGGGAAAATGATAACACATTAACAAATAGCTGAAGATAACATGCATCAGTGCTTTACTATTGCTTAAAATAATAGAGAACATTCCTCAAATATGACGTATTACATGCAACTTAACATTGTATATAATATACAATTTATACATATTTTAGATATTAAATAGTTTATATTAATTATACAACATATGTGTCAAAGCAATAATGATTCAAATTTTTTGTATTCTCTTATTTCACCTAAATGCTACTACTGGTGAAACACAGCATAAATTTAATATAGGCTTATGGTTACAACTAATTCGAACTTTTCAAAGGGTAAAATTCTATTACAATTGTAAAATCATCCCTAATTTCCATGTTCACTCATCTCTAGGCTCAAACAATAGAAGTGCCCTCTGGCTTCCCCAAGAATTTACAGGAACCAAGGGGAAAGCCAAAGAGGCAGCAGAAGTTTCTAGAATTTGCACAGCCCTGGGATCACCTAGTAACAATGACTTATTCGTATGGACATCCATGGACTCAGGCTCTAACCTTCTCCTAGGAAGAGAGAGAATCTAGGCAGAAAAAATCCTTGCACCACTTACAAAAGGCGAGACAGGAAAGGGAAATGCTGGGCCTATGACTTCTGGTATCATTTTTCCTTTCTAGTCCCCAAATAGTGGTTCCTTGATAACATCTGCACGTCCTTTGTACGCCCGGTAGGGTAATTTGGTTAGTATCCAGGATCCTCTCATCCAAGAGATCATTGGTTCTTGACTAGCCGGCCTACTGCCAAAGGCCCCTAACTAGTCCCCCGTTTTTCACTCTTATCCGCCCCAGAGCTAAAGTGAAGCTTCAAGAGCTAGACTAGATTACAACCCTCCTCTGCCTAAAACCTGTAAATATATAAAGTGAAGCTTCAAGAGCTAGACTAGATTACAACCCTCCTCTGCCTAAAACCTGTAAATATATTCTCATTGCATTTAGAATAAAAACCAAACTCCTTAAAGGCCTACAAGGACTTGCATAACTAGCCCTCATCTGTCCCACGAGCCCCATCTCATTGTCCCGCTTGCCCACTGCTCATAGCCTCCAGCCTCTGTGGCTTTCAATCATTCCTTCTTTCATTCATACCCCAACTTCAGAAAGGCCTTCCCCGATCTCCTGCCAACGAAAGCCCCGTCTCTTAGGAGTATCCTGTTCTCTTCTTTCACAGCACTCACCGTGATTTGCAAGTATGCACGTAAAACAGCCTTTACAAGTACCTTGCAGCTCTACTAGACTCTCAGCTCCCAGCGAGTGTCAGTTCTATTTTAACCGCTGTAACCTCAGCCCCCACGGTGGGGACTGGCGTATGGCGCCCTTTGGCAAGGCTGGCTTCATGAAAGGCTGAGCGAATGAGGTGTGGGAGGCTTGGCTTGGACCGGTTCCTCTGCCTGACCAGCTCCTTGACAGCCTTAGGTGTTGGTTCCTTCTTACTCGTAAGGGCTCTACCCTTTCCTCTTTAAAGGAGCACGCTTTGGGATGGAGGGAAAAGAAGCCACAATATTATATCGTTTGTCTCAGGCAAATGGACTACTATTTGAGGTCAACCACCCATAGACCTCTTAGCTGTGAATGCTTATATGATCCAGAGTGTCCCCATCATTCCTAAAATGATTAGTAAAGTCAAAAATTGGATGAGTGAACATAAAGTTGCGAAAACATTTTTCATAGCCTCAGCCCTGGTGCTGACGAGCTGGCACAACGCCAGGGGCCCTGTTCTCAGAGGGTTTTGTGACCAGCGCTGGTGGACTGTGGAGAGCGGGCTGGGCCTGTGTAGCCGCTCAGAGGGTTTTGTGACCAGCGCTGGTGGACTGTGGAGAGCGGGCTGGGCCTGTGTAGCCGCAGGCGGTGGCCCTGCTCAGGTCCCCAGTGCTGCCACCTGGGCCATTCTTCCAGCTCCATGCTTTGCTCCTAGGTTTACTCATTGTCACAAACCCAAGAGTCCTTATTTTGTAATGCCTTTAAAAAGTGAAATAAAATATGATTATATTTTATATATTAAAATAAAAAGTGAATAAAAATATGATTAAATGGATCATATTCCTTATAAAGTCAGGGAAATAAGTCAGTGAGAGGCTATGAAAAGAGAATCTACTTAATTCATTTTTTCATTAGAAAAAACACCCCTATTACGGATTTTTGAAAATTGAGCCTTTATTGTTTGTTTACTTTGAAAGCGTAAGCACATGAGAAAATATTGTATAATTTTTTCTTGATTATTTTTTGATATTTCTATAAAAATCCATGGGGTTTATGAAGAAAAAGAAACATCTACTTCACTGAGGGAGTAGGGATAAAAATTAATAAAGCCACTGCTTTCCTTAAATACAAAAATCCCTTAGTAATTCCAAGAATGGTTTCAAAAGGAAATTAGAAATACATTTTACGTTCAAAATCTGGGCTAGCGCAACGTCAACATGGAGAACGCTGTTGAAAAGAACCTGCCTGAATTTAAGAATCACTCCTACTACACCTGCTTCACGGGATTCTGCCAAAATGACCTGCCTAAATAGCTGAAGTGCCTTGGACATCCAAGTAAATAAGGTATTGAGAGCAGTTTCGGCAAAAATTTACCCCAAAGAGCATCTCATGGTTTTACATGTTAACGAAAGAGTTAAGTCTCCCCTTCCACAGAAGCCTTACAGGCTCCAGCAGAAGTAATTGCAACAAAGTCAGGCATCAGACGAGGTCAGGGACTGTCCTCTGCAGAAGCTCAGATGCCATCTCAGCAGCCTTTTCAACCTCCATCCCTCCAGGAGAGAGACATCTCTTCTTTCTCTTTGCTCCTACCCCATTTGCACAATAAAGACTCCTCCTAGCTCTCTACAAGGAAAAGCCTCAAACGTTTTAGTCTCCCCGCATTGGAGCACTGCCTCTAAGCCAGGAAGCTCCTTTAGCTGCTCCTGATGCACCATGTAGCTTGCAAATGCTTGAGCTTAAAAAACAAAAACAAAAACAAAAAACGATGGTTTTTACAGTGATCTTTTTTTAGCCATCCAACAAACTAGGTGGGGGAGAAACAAAGAAGCCCTGAGAAGAAGGCGTAAGTTAAAATGTTAAAAATAAATTAGGATTAACAATTGCTTTGAGTCATCACCCCCATAAAATAAAAAGATTATTGCCAGATGCACAACACAGATTGGTCACAGTAATTTGGCACCCGTTTTATTTACATTTAAGGTCAAATGAGACAAATGCTGTTTTGTATTACTTTGCACAAAGTAGGAGGACTGGGGAAACTATGTTGTATCATTAGAAGACTAAATATTTTTTCCAGAAACCAATCAAAATTTAAATAAGTAAAAGAAACACAGATTTTTAAACCTTTACGGGTGTACTTTCCCCCACACAACTTATTTTCAGTGATTACATGTACAGCATTGTGATTTGAAAGTCCTTTGTGCAAGTGTTTTGGGTCAGCCCTGAATAGGAACACGGACTGGAACGCTGAACTCTCCCTTGGTCATCAGCCAGCAAGACTCCATGGAAACCAGTGAGTCCCAGCAGATCAAAGAAGAGCTCGGCACCGGCACCGGAGAATTGCCTGAGACGACACGATTATAGAAACGACGCTCCATATGGGTGCCGTTTCTCAAACAGACCATTAAATTTTATTGTAGAAGGACTGAAAATCTAGAAATTTACACAGGAAATTGTTGGCTCTCGAAGGAAACCGTAATTCCTCCTTTGGAACTAGACTACAGGGAGTTGAAGATTCTTTAAGGGAGCCATAAAGAACCAACTCATTTTGCATCATGTTTAGAAGGTGTTTCGGTTGTTTAAGGCTCCCATGACGACATATTGTTTTGTTTTTAGAAAAAGTGCCAGGTAGGGCAGCCAGTGCTTTATGTCCTGTCTTGGCAGGTTACAGACGGCAGCGAAGTTCCCGGTCAGTCGCTGTGTACGCACCAGGACACAGCGAGCATGCGCACGGGAAGCCTTCCGTAACTCACAGAAAGGCTCTCACACCAAAGGCAACCAGCTTTAAAAATAGCAGGTAGACTTTTAGATTCAATCTTCACTTTTATATTCCTGGAAAGACCTATTTAATAAGTATTTTAGCCGCTCTGTGTACTAGTCATCTTCAAATACTGCCGTTCTTAAGTCTTTTTGCACACACATCTCTCAGACAGACAAGAAGTCTTGAAATCTTTCCATACCTACTCAGGAATCTTTCAAAGATCTGGTAGCACTCGATGACAATAAGGCTGTTATTTTTACTAGTTACTGTTGGGGGATTTAATACCAACTTTCATTCTAAAGGAGGGTCAGTTCTGTTTTTTACAGCCTCATTTTTTCCCAGATGTCTGAATTTAGTTTCTCCACAAGTTCCTGAGCAGCACAGAGACTGTGTAAGGAAAACCATGTGATATTAGGTACTCTTAATACAGGAAATTATTTCTGCTTTAATTAATGAGATATACTGTTTAGATCCATCTGTTGCAAATAGGAAAAACTATACTGCTATGAACGGGAAAATTAATTACACTATGGGAGGCTGTCAGTAGATTCTGTGCTTCAAGCTGCTCTTTTGCAAGATACTTTATGATGTTAGATGGTGCATAATAAACCAGAAGGGCATTCTGTCCAACCTTGTTTTAGTGTTGTATTAAGACAATTAAATGCTGTCTCTTGAAAGTCTGCTGAAAACCTAAGACTCAATTGAACACATAATAGAAACAAGCAACCTTCTTAGTGTCGATCCTTAGTCAAAGACCGGTACCCATAAAGTCACATGTAGACATTGTTTTTAGAAAGTCCTAGCTATAGCAATATTTAAAAGGGCTAGTGTTCAAATATTTGAGGATGCTAGACACATGAAATCTTAGTAGTTAGATAACCACTACCAAGGGGAGAAGAACCTGGCCCTAACATAGGTTTAAAAAGGCCCAGTTTTCACACTGTAAGAGTTAAGCAGATGGCATCCCCAACTCCAAAAGGACAAAGTTAACAAATGAAATTTTTGAAACCCACCTTTCTCATTGCTCATCGGTTTTTTAAAAAGTGTGTGTAGGTGTGCACAGATACCCGCTTTGTGGAGAAATTAAATACTCTTATAAATGTAGTCAGTATGCTGGCAACTGACCTAGGCTAGGAGACTGGATACCTTGATTCCAGTTCAGTTTCATGCTGCTGTGCAAACTGGATGGTGTCTCCAGCTCTCTCCAAGCCTCGACTTTCTTATAAGCACGAGAAATTTAGGACTAGATCTTTTCTGAGTCTAAAATGAACACCTAGGTATGGCTGAGGTGAGCACAGAGAGGGGTAGTGACACGAAGCTCATTGGTTTTCTGGAAGGAAGGCTTCTGCCCAAGCAGAGAAGAAGGATATTTCATGAATAGGGAAAGATGACAAAGAGATGCAGGTTAGCAGTGCATGGACCAATGTGGCCGTAGCAGAGGGAGTATGGGATAGGGAAGTAATAAGAGACACAGCCGGACAGAGTCAGACCATAGGAAGCCTTGCAGGGGGGAGCCAGTGTTATCTAGGGTGACCTCAGCTTGTTGAGAGGAAGGCTAAGTTTGTTCCTAAACGCTCTTCCCTGGGCAACATTCCAACTTGAATATATTGGCTTACTTCAGACAACCACAACCCTATTAAGACAGCAGAAAGTGGAACATCTGACCCTTTAATACATTTTGTCCACACTGTATGCCTGCATTTTATTTATATAACTTGCCTCTTTTATCCAGAGTGTGGTCAGAGTGGAGGGAAGGCTCAGAAGAAAGACTCAGACACATATCCGTGTTATAATGTTTTATTGTTGTTTCTGCTGCTTTAACAGGGAATTCTTGCTCAAACAAGGGCATTTCCAATATGGGAAAAAAGGAAAAATGACATCAGGTCATCTGTTACATAGCTATTCCAGGTAAGAGGTGGAAGCAAGGCACTTTTACGACAGGCAGACAGACCCACTGAGGCCACGTCTATACATTACAAATTCCTTTGGCCTTACCTGTGTTTTTCTCCTATTGCCTGAGCTCTGGAGTAGGGCTCCACATACTACCTCAACCAAGCTTTCCCAGATCACCAACCCTTAAGGAATAAAGGAACAAATGCCATAAGCAGTTGGGGGAGGGGGCTACCACCTATTTTATAGCTAAGTGAAACAATAGCCTTTCCCCAGTGGTCTGTGCTACTGCCTTTATGGAACTGAGAAAACCGATTCAGCGGGAAGAGAGCTCCCTGCTTAGCCTAGACATTAGCTATTAAATCAAATCACTGAAGCCTTGACACAGGCAAGAAAAATAAAGTTCTTTTTCTAAAGCTTTCTTTTCTAATAATATAATATTATTGGAAAAAGAGGACAAGAAGGAATTTTATCCTGTAGTGATAATGACATAAAGGACTGCAACTTATTTAGGTAACTTGCAACCTATAAACAGGTTGTGTTCTAAATCCTTCTGTGTTCAGGCTCAAATTCTGGAGTCTGGAACACATTTTCCCATAGCTATAACATTATAAAAGATAAAAAGGTTTCAAAATTACCTACGTTGGTCTATGTAACTTGGGTGCTAAATACCACAAGAAACCAGTCCTCCTAATTACAACCTAGTTCCATCCTGTTGTCCAAGCCAGGAAGGCATCCTCAGAAGCTCAATTGTTGGTCTACTGACCTCAGGCCCATGTCTTCAACCTATGTCTGAGTTCTAAAGATAGAGGAATAGAGAACAGAAAGTATTTTCTAACAGAGTAATTTTCATTTAAAAGTCCATGAGCTATTAGAAGCATTTCCCCAATTCCGCACAGAATATACTATGACTGCATGACATGCTCCAAAGAACAAAGCACTGATTGGCCTCAGAGCAGACTCTGTGCACGAGTGATTCTCGATGGCCGTGTCAGCTGAACTGTGGGCTGGAGACATCAGCAACTTAGACCAGAAGATGAAGACAACACCATGGCTGTTCATAATATGAGACATGGTCCACCTCCCCCAAGGCACCAAGAAATAACTTGAGGAATTTTGTAGAGGGATGGACAGTCTGGAATAGTATGTAAGGATGACAGCTGGGGATCAACAGATTATACTCGGAACTATGTTTTATTTAAGTACAATAGTCCCGCTTTAGTGGGCACTGTTGGTTGCTTACCGGGCATCTATTTTCCACTTCTCCCTTCCCAACAACTTATTTTGTTTAAGTATCCACCTCCTTGTCCCTTCGTCTCACAGGCATATGGAAGAGGTACAGCTGATCCCATCCCCAACCCAAGAGGTAGACCCTGATTCATCTAGCCAATCAGTGCATGGCATTCTTAGTGCGATTACTGCTCTCCATGATGTAAGCGGCCTTATCAGATTGGAAGAAGGGACTTGTATTCCATAGCTAGGGAGAGGTTCCTCACCTTCTCCTGGTGCGTGTGGACAAGGGAATCTGTTCATTCATTTGTGTTTAGCAGCTGTCTTGTGACCATTTAGGGGAACCTGCCTGAGAAAGAAGCCAGGAAAAATGGCAGAGCAGAAAGACAGGAGAAACTACATCCTCCAGGATGTTCCTGAGTCACTGAGTTAATGAGTCTTAAAGGCCACATTTCCTCAAGAACAGGTCAGGAAAAAGAACATTTCCTTTTGTTTTAGCAGATTTGAGTCAGAATCTCTATTACAGTTGAAAATGTTCTATCTATTAAAGTGAAAAACCAGTGAAAACCCCCCAGTGAAACCAGTAAACCATTGAAAGTATAAAACCTTAGGGGTGGCAGAGTGGGAGGTGAAAGATGTAATATATATGAATAGGCTTTGAATGTTAGAAAAGAAAGTACCTTACATATCTCTAGTGTTTCTCCCTGAACATATACCAATGTATTAAAATAAAAATTCTTTACAATGTCTTTAATTTGCAATAAACATAAAATAACAAAATGCTCATCATTTGCTTGGAATGGTTCAGAAACCACATTTTCCTGAACCAAGAGACCATATTATTTAACTCATTTACTGAGAAACTGCTCAGTATACAAGAGTGAGCAAAACTAAATAACTTGCCTTTAAGGCTTAAAGCTTGGTGGTGGTTGGGGGGACAGAATTAATCCTCTCTATTTATAAATGTAAACATTTAATGTTTAAATTGGTGCTACCAAAGCATGGATGACTTGTTTAATTGTAAGTCTAAATAAACTTCCGAGAAGTGGTTGGAAATAATGAGAAGAAAAAGTTCTCTTGGCTGTCTTTCAAGATGGTCAGAAGAATGATCATGGAGGACGAAGAAAAATAAATTAAAATGTTCGATATCTCCCAGCCGGTCAGCGGGTCATGTCAGTGAACCTCCTTACCATCTGTTCTTTTTTTTTTTTTTGTCCTTTAAAGTCACCCCATGAGCATCATAATCATTTTCATAAGTGTTTAAAGTTTCTCAGATAGGAAAACTCTTGTTCACCAAAAAGTCATAAAAATGGAAAACTTTGAAACATTATTTTGTGTCCAAGGAACACACAGTTGAGGCTAGTCTCTAGGTGTAAAAAGTGGTAGAACAGTTCATTGAGTTCCAAAGGAGGAAAGCCCTCTCTCCGCGATGAGAAACTAGCATTCTACTGTTCTCCGCTCAGGCTCACTCAGCTGTACACATACAGGCAGAACCAATTTAAATATGGAGCAGGTTCCAAAAGACTTCTGGTTAATGTTGTTTTCCTTTTTTAAATTTTAAATTTAAAAAAATGTTTATTGATTTTAAAGAGAGAAGAAGGGAGAGAGACAAAGAGAAATGTCGATGTGAATGGGAAACACCGATCAACCACCTCCCATACGCACCCTGACCGGGACTCAAACGAACACCCTAGGAATGTGCCCTGACCAGGAACTGAACCCCCAATCTTTTAGTGTACGGGACGATGCTCCAACCACTGAGCCACACTGGCAAGGGCTCCTGGTAAATGTTTTTTATTTCTACAGGAAAATGTGTTCCAGATTCTAACGGTATGCACAGGGTGGGGTGAAAGGAGGTTCACCATTGTTCATGTGGAAAATAATATAATAATTAATACACGATATAAGAATAAACTCTTTCATGTACTCACAACCATAAACCTTGCCCCACCCTGTATGGTTCCCAGTTCTGCCTATAAAACCTTTTAACCCATTATGATTCTCAAATGTGGGATCTAACCATAGCTTACTAGTGTTTTTATGGAAGAATATATGTCTAAGATAAGATGGGCAGCCCTGACTGGGGAGATGAGTTGTTGAAAGGAGGAGGGACAAGCAAAGATTTCCTTATCCTCTCTTCTTCTCTTGTTCGACCAGCAAATTCTCACCTTGGGAGGGGTGATGGAATAGGACTTTCACAATAGGCATATTTCATCTTTCTATAGCCAGCTCTTCTGAATTAATCCCTCCTTCCTCCTCTGCATCAGAGGCTCAAACAGGCCATCATCCTCATGGACTCCTCATCCTCCTCTCGGGAGACCAGGTCCTATCAATAGTGTTCATTTTAAAGCACTCCCCTAAGCTCTTGCCACAAAGTAAATAAGAAGGCCTGGGTCTTAGAGTTTCAAAATTAAAACGGGGCTAAATAAATAATGTATAAAAGTTTAAAGTGCTATACAATTATCTTCTGTCATTGCTCTGATGTGTCAATGAAACTCTCCTGACTCACCCTTATACACAATCACTCATGTCTGTATTGCTATAGTTTTACAGCTCACGTGGGTATCTCTACAGTCCAAAATTAAGATAAATCACCTAATAAAAAATGTTTAGGTCTCATTCTCTATTTGTGGGAAGTTTTCCAGGAAATGAGGTTTGTGCACAGATTTTGGAATTTCAATTGTTTATGGGAACCATGGGGAAGAATGTTAGTAACAGGAACTGGCCCCCACTATGGCCCTAGCTACACGTCTGGTACAGTAAGGGTTAACGGGCTGTATTTGCTGGAGGGCATCCCATGCATAGCTTTATGATTAATGAGGAAAAACACACTCCATAATAACTTTCAAATGAACTTTTGGAAAACAACCCTGGCTTAAATTGAAGGGCGCGGGCACACGACATATGCCGTGTGTGCACATGGCTGTTCTGACCGACTCCTCATTAATACCCAGTCTTTCCCTAGTCTTGAATGGTCCAATGTTCTTCACAAACTGAAAATTTTCTTTTGAAAGGGCACTTTGCTAAGAGAGAGAGATCTTTCTAGATTCCGGGGGCAGCATGTGCGAGCCAGACTGTGCCTCTGGGCTTTGTCTCGCGTTGTCCCGCAGGCAGACGGGTGAGGCCGAGGGCACAAAGCAAAGGATTCAGAGCCAGGCACTTCCATGGCCGGAGTGTGTGTGTGGGGTGGCGTGGGGAGGGCTCCAGCTCTTCACTCCCCTCTTTGACTCTAAGGATGAAGAACGCCATTCTAGGGCCGAAGGGCTCTTCCAAAGGATCTCACACAGTTCAATTTCACAACTTTAAGCCCAGCAGACCGAGGACCCCTCTTTTCTCCTTAGGTAAATATTTCAGCAAAAATTACTGTTTCTAGGTAGGCAAAATATTGCCAAATTAGGAATACATGTTGTGTTTAGAAACAGACTTGGTGTAAGTGCATTTAAATGTGATTTTTTGACTGGAACACCTCTGTTGGCCAGTGACAACAGCCTAGGACTTGTTTCAAATGACCTTTCTTTCACCAGTCCTTTATTGTTTAAAGAGGGTGCCTCAAACCTTCAGTTAAGATTATAAATAAAGCACGGAGTTTTAAAAACTGGCTCTGAATATGTAGTGATTAAATAAAGCTAAAGCGCCCATTACTGACAAAACTATTCTTTCAGTTTACAAGTGCCACATATTTTTAACTCCGCACAAGATCTTTTAGGACTCTCCCTCAGGCATATTTTTATGCGACTATCCTCCCCACAAGACCCTCCCAAAGCAAAACCTGGCTGGAGTCGCGTACAGGGCCGGGGGAGGGAGAAAAAGTTATCTGGACTGAGGAGGCAAAGAAAAAAAAAGAATGAAAAGCCAAACAAGAAAACATTTAAGCCTGGAACATAATAGTTATGAAGAAAATTAGAATTTTCTTTTTAATTATTTGGAGTTACTCCAAGAAAAATCATGACATGTTTTAAGATTTCCCAGGGTTTAAAAGACAGTTTTATCAGAAACGCTGGACAGTGAAACTTCTTTGAGTTTTGAAATTTACTCTGCAATGTTCTTCACATTCAGAACTATGAACAAAGAAATTTGGGCTAATCAAACTGCATGGCGGCGCCTGTCTGTGAGCCCCGAATACTTAAAGCCAACTCAGCTCACTGATTTTTTTATGAATGCAGGTAGAACTTCTCAATTTTGAGCCCAAAGAGTTTGTGAATAGTTCTGCACAAGGCGCCAGGCTATGTACCATGCATACGGACGTAGTCCTGCCTCTGAATTCCTTTAGTCTATTAGAGCAGGAATTAACAGCACTCAAGAAGGCATTTCGAGAAGGATTTTCGAGATCACAAAGCAGTGTCAAGAGGCACCACATAATTAAAATTGCTAAACGAACTGTTCAGAGGCTAACTGATACAGCAGCTTGGAGGAGGGGGGCAGATAAAATCAGGCTGGAGTAATTTAAAGACGAGGAGAAATTTGAACTGAGTTTAAAAGGACAGATAAGGTCTAGATAATAAATAGTATCACTGCTACTGCCCTGTAGCTCCATTTGAGAGCCTGCCAAGGGCCCGGCTCTCACCGCGGTTGGCATTGTACACGCTCTCCCCATATCCGCAATACGCTGAAGTGAGGTTACTGCCAAGATTGTGTAGATGAGGATGGTCGAGACTGGCCCGAGGCCTCTCAGGAAGAAGGCGAGACCACGTCCAGGCCCAGCTGACCCCGGAGCCCACTGGGTTTCCTCGCACCAACTCTGTGAGCAGGAGAAGTTCTGGGTGGCTCGAACTACACTTTTCTAGAACATCTGACTTAAAAATGAAAAAAGTAAATAAATGCTTGGAGCACAGGGAACACGCAACAACACGTCACGGTGAATTTCAGACCCGAGGTTTGACATAAGTAACCCAGCACTTTGGACGGGCCAGGTTGGTGGGTGGAATGAACGGGACATCCCAGAGTTCAGAGAAACCAGAGAGACAGGATCCAGGCCTTCTGCCCCAATGCGGCAACAAGGAGGCCCGCACATGGCGGGGCTGGGGTTGGCATTTCACTGTCCACGGCAGTCAAGGGGTCACTGGACTTGGACTTGCACTTGGACTTGTAACTAGTCCTGTTTCAAAAATGACTAGTTGTGTGACTTTGGGCACTGGCGTAAATCTCTGAGAGCTTCAGTTTCCTAACCTGTGCCATCCAACTCATGATAATAACTGCGCGAGGCTAAAAGGCTAAGAAAAAGATACATTATATAGTTTGTGGTAAATGCGCAAATGTTCTCTGCCCCCCTTCATTAAGGCCATCGAAATGGAAAAGAAGACACAGATGGCGAGGTAAATTTAGTGAGATTTGGTGACAGATTACATATTGGGGGCCTGGGCAGGGATGAGAATGAGAGAAAGATGTCAAATGTGCTTTTGAAACCATAAGCCTGCTCAAAAATACCTTCATTTTTCTGAAACAGGAGTTAGGAAAAAGTGGTAGTTTTCAGACTAAATGGTCTGAGAGGCGACTGGAAGATCCCCAGTTGAAAACAACCCAGAAAAGGGTTAGAAATAAGACAGGAGGCTTAGGAAGAACGGAAACCAGGGAAAAACAATTTGGCGACCATTTGCCTAACAGCCTGGTTGCTACAATATTCCATTTATGAGGGTCTGGTGAAATTGCTAAACTGTTTTTCTTTGAATGCCTATGCTTTAGAAATCAAAGGAATATATATGAAGTTACAACATTTTAAGAAACCAGACCCCACATTTTTTAAGACAAAGAATATTAAAAGAAAATAGTCTACTTAATATAGGACTTGAGATCAATTGCAGCGCCATGTCTTTTGATTTTAAAACACAATGATTGCTTTAATACCCTACTTAACTCCAAAACTCTTTATCACAAGTGCAATCTTCCTCCAGAACATGCTTTCCTGACGGCGCAGAAAAGGCACAGTGGTGTAAGGCAATAATAAAACACAGATTTCTAAAAGTATGCAGACCTTGAAAAATGCAACTGAAATTGCGATGGCTGGAACCTGAATAAGACAGAAGAAAGGAGTCAAGACATGGGGGTTAGGAAGGTGAGGTCGGTTTTTTGCATGAATAGGGCCCTTGATTACCTAAAGCCGAGGGGGATCATTCTGTTTTACTGGCTTCTTCAGCTTGGTGAATCTGGTCCAGTGCTTCTACGGGTTTCTCAAATATTACAACTAATTATCTGTTCCAGACGCCGGATTCATTATCCACTGCTGCTGAAAGCAGATCTGGTACCACTAAGTGCATCCGTTTCTTTTGACATTTTATGTATTGGTCTTTCTGCACCAGCAAGATGGCCCTGGCAGGTCTGTCCAAGGTTCATCGTCAGCTGCAGATGTTAAAAGCCTGAAACCTTCAATAATCTGTGACCTCATACTTCGTGGGGACATGATATTCTATGTGGTTTCTAAAACATGAGTGTATAATAATGACCTAATAAGTGAATATCTTGTTAACCTTTATGTAGCTGAAGCACAGCTTTGAAACAAATAAAGGAAAAACTGATAGAACTAAAAGAAAATACTGACAATCTGCTAACACAACGAGAGCGCCAAAACTGCTCTCTCAGCAAACAGCAGGTCCAGCAGAGAAGATGTTAATTAAGGATATTGATGATTAGAACAAATAAATGATTTCGATTTAATTCATAACTTTGTACCCAACCAACAGAAAACAACCATTATTTTCAAAGACACAGAACATTCACAAATGAACCATTTCTGGAAGTACATGTCTTTGGATCAAATTTCTAACCCCTTTGGTACTCTAAATTTTCTGATACCGCTTTTTAACATATACTGCTTCACAGAAATGTCATTAGTATATGTGTTTTACCTCCATGAGCCACTTTATCATCTTTGCTGCAAGGACAGAAGCCTCATGTTCTTGCTTTTGCTTCCCTCACAATGTTAAGTGCTTTATACGCAGAGCTTTATATAACATGGGCACTCATTTATAAAATGATCATGCCGACACAGGTCACTTTTAACAATGCATCAATAACAACTTAGGCTAAGTAATTTCATGCGATTTGTCTTCCAATAATGTGTTGCATGAGGAGTTCGTCAGAATCTATCAAATGTTATTAGGGCTGGAGGCTGTTTAAATAGCAAGAGATCTAAGGAAACTTTCTTCCACATTAGAATTTCAGATGGCCGAATGTCATCCTTTGCTGACCCTTGAGCCAGTGACTTAGCTAAATGCTTCAAGATGCCTCACAAGTTTTACAGGGAATATACAGCTCATCTTAGGGGAGACAAAAGCGGGGGGGACTCCCTAACTCGGGCACTTGAGGACTGGCCCCATGACTGGTTATCCAGTTGGAGCCCATGGAGTTAGTGCATGGGTCCCTCTACAGGGACAGGTCACAACAGGGTTTCAGTTCATTTACATTTCTTCTATAACCAATGTCTGTGTTTGTGCTGGCCCCTTCCTCTTTCTCATACTTGACCTTAAATCTACCTGTAGCAAACTTCCACAGAGCCACATAGTAATAAGTTAAAAAAGTAGGTGGGGCAGGTTACTGGCAGGGGGCAGGGGGCAGGAGGTATTCGTGGTTCAATAAGTTTGGGAAGCCTTGCCAGTAATACATTCCATGTTGAAGACCTACCATTCAGAACAGCACAGGAAAGGCTTTGCAGAAAAAAGAAACTTATTAACTTTGCTTAAATCCCAGACCTATTTGACCCTGAAGCCCTCTGCCCCTCCTTGTTTTTGACAGAGACCTATCACTATCATTCCACAAAATTGAGGACACAGTGTCCTGAGGACTCCCTAATGCTCAGTGCCAGGAAGGAGAACTAGTTCCTCATTCCAAAGCTCATGCCCTCATGAGAAAACAAGTACAGTTTTCTTTAAACCGATGTCCTTTTTCTCTCAAGAGTGGGTGGGGACTCTTTCATCCCCTCCATCAGCCATAACCAAGGATCTACAGTGAGGAAGTCTTCTTCTTCCAGCCCCCATGCTCTCCACCCGCCAAGGGTGTCTAGTCTCTACACCAGCTTAAGGGATGCAAACTTCTAGGTGATATTTTTAAAAATATTTAAATTGTGGTAAAATACGTACAACCTACAATTTACTATCCTAACCATTTTTGAGTGCAGTTCAGGAGATTAAGCACATTCACACTGTTGTGCAACCAAGCTCCAGGCCCCTTTAAAAGATGTTTTTTTGTTTTTTTTTTTAAATAGAGGAGACATGCCCAGTACTTGGAATCAAATCTGTACATCTTTCTGAATGCTGTAATTTTGTGCTCTATTTTTGCAATCACTATATTTAATTATTATAACAGTTTTCGCCTTTGATTACACATTAAAAAAATAATTTCCATGGCACCGCCATGTCAAAAAGATAATCAGGGGATTTTGCAACAGAAGAAGCTGAAGCAAAGCACCTCGGTGACTTTGGAAAAGATTCTGCGCTGTACTAAGTCCCTGTCCTCCGGCACTGTGCCAGGAATTGTACTGATGGTTATATTTTTAGCAATGTCTAGCTCAATACAACAACTTATTTATTCACAATGTGAATCATTTATGCTGTAGCCACTGATTATTCTTCTATTAGCTGCCTTCCGCCCTAAGTAAGGCACTTAGAAGGCCCTGGGAACACAGTGGCAAGGTCACTTACAAGACATGTGTAAGGACATACAGTGTCGATTCCTCCCTGGCATATCTTCCCCATATTGTTTTTAAGATTTAGGGGTAGTAAGCCACAATATTCCAATCCCACGAAGTCTTCGGCCTCAAGACTACACCTTTTTGAGGACACGTAGAAGCTGCTAGTAACCGGGATGGGTTCGTTGTGACATCCTCCTGCAAGTGCTCATCAAAAAGGCAGGACGAGTCCCCAGACAGGGGTGCAAGGAACTACAGTGATGCTTGCGCTCCAGAGAAAAGCACGTCCACACAGTAGGGCCACAGGGCTCCATGGCAGCAGTGCTTAGTCACGGCAGATATAGGCAGACAACATACCATTTGTGATCTTTGGCACTCAGTTGTCTAACGGGCTTGGCATCTGAGAGCAAAAACAGTCAAGATGAGGACACCCCGAGCACCCCAGCGCCCAGTGCGTGCCCTGGAATGTTGAGTTGCCATCTCTCTTCTCCTCAGGCAGCTCTGTGCTGTGTACTTCCAGCAGCTGCTTCTCCCTGACCCCTTTCATCAAAGAATCGGGGCAGGTGACACCCAGGCACGAAGACATTGAGAGCCAAGGTAGGGAAATATCAGGTATACCTGAATGGGCGTATATGCATACGTTGTTTTTGGTGGTGCTTCAAAAATGTGATCTTGAAGCTGACACTCTCTCTCTCTCTCTCTCTCTCTCTCTCACACACACACACACACACACACACATATACACGTCATATCAACAGAAAAAAAAATGCATTCTAGTTCCTCTAGGGTCAGCAAACTATGCAAAATATGTTCTGATTTTTCAAGTTTCTATAAATGAACATTATCTCATCAAGTATTACTACTTAAAGTCAGAAGAATTTTTTAAAAAGAATTTAAAGCCAGTTGATACCTACTGTTTACACCCCTAGACTTAGGTCTTCAGTGGCACATTTCTCTAGAATTCTTTTGTTTTCCCAGCTTAATTTGATGAAGTGGTACCCATGGCAGATGCTGACTGGCTTCCCTAGTAGGTGGGTAACAGACTGGTAGATTATTATTTTATGTTGATGTACTATATATATTTTTGTATACCTTCCTGGACACTTGCTAGTCTGAGAACTGGAGATTTTATAGTTCACTTATATACCCAAAACAACTTCAGAACACTTTATTTTTTTAATATCTATTTATTGAATTTAATGGGGTGCCACTGGTTCATAAAATTTCAGAACATTTTAGAGGTGTCTGGTATGGATTTTCTTTGAGGAGGGGGGCGTTTATCAATTTATAATGTGCGATTTACATTTAAAATAAAGAACTGTTTTAGAAATACGGGGGTACATTTCCCGCCATGGGGGGTTGTAAAGAGAAAGCTCGGGGTGCCTTGAACCACCTGAGATGAAGATGGAGTGAGGGGAGGCCCGGGAGACCTCTAAGATGGAGGTGGCCATTAGATTTCCTTTTCTGTTGTTTTTAAATTATTCCTAGAAGACTAAAGAGGTTCCTTCCAGCTCAGCTGCCTGTTTTTGTGAAAGGATAAAATGAGTCTCAAGATGGCGACTGACCAGCACAGGGTCACACCTCCCAGGCACTGCAGACATTCCCGTTCCAATGTCTGGTTTCCACTGTTACTAATGGGAGTGGGGAAGGGTGGGGACACGCCTCCCAAAGGAGGGAATTAGCTCCCTCATCCTTTCAGCAAACGTTTGAGCTGTTTTTGTATGTCTGGCGTTTTTTAGAGTATATAGCAACAAATAAAACATTCAGACGTCCTGGCCCTCAGAGAGTTTATACTTGAGTGGGCACCCATTTTGAAAAAGCAATTCCTCAGACATGCAACACACTAACTTTGAATCAACGAGTGATTTTCAGAAGATATTCTGTGCGCAATTTACGTGGTCACAGCAGTTGAAGACCAACAAAAATATTTCCTCCCCAACTGGATCATGGTTTCAAAAACGAACAAAACCAGATCAGTCACCGTAATTGAAAATGCTGTGTACACAGGAATACAGATCAGCAATCACAGAAGAACTAAATAAAATCCTGGACTCTGGCAGCAGCGGGCAGGCAGGGTGAGGCCCCCTCCCAGTGGAACCCAGGCCCCTCGGGCAAAAACGGGACCAAAGAACCCCGAGCCCCATCTCACCATCCCTTCCCTTACTTTCCATAGCCTATTACACAGCAAAGAGAATATCAGTGGGTCTCTCAAAGGAGAAATTTTTTATTTTATTCTAGGAAAACATAATGCAGTAGCACAGCTATCTAACCTAACACTATGTCCTCTCTTTCTTTGTAGATAGAACCATGCATCTTACTGAAGAGCAGACAAGTCTATAAACTCGTTTACAGAGAAAATAATCATTTATGGGGAAAAACGATTACTCCTTTCCAAAAACAAAAAAAGTGTTCAAGTGACCAATCTGTCACATATGTAGAGGAAGTCTGTGACCCCTTGATGATGACATTCTTGGGCTCTGTGCACTTTGGCTCTATCTTCCATAAAAAAAAAAGTTAAAAATTATATTTTATGACTGCACTGGTATAAAGAAAAATATAATCCAGTCTAGGTTCATTATGATATATTCACTATTATTATATTCATTTTATCCTGCTTCTGAAAGAAATTACAATTAAAACATTTCCGTGGTCACTAAAAGCATCACAGGCCCTGGGTACTGTGCCTAATGGGTAAGTCAATGCTGAACCACAGGCTCTTAAAGGCTGTGCTACCCAACACTGTAGTCATGTGTTAGGTGAAAGGTCTCCCAGGACTTTCTTGCCAGTAATGATAATCTGCAGTAAGCAAACCATTGTTTCACCAGTTAACCAAACACTCGTGAACTCTGAACTCTGACACAAGCACAGTCATCTTTACGCCATTAAAATACCATGTGTCTTTCTAATAACTCTGAGTACTTCAAGAAGAATAATGCAGTGTATCAAATATTGATGATTCCAGTAAAGCATTATTGTTTTCCTAGTTAAAGGCAACAAAGCTCTAACCCGCTGTAACACGTAGGCTTTTAATTCTGTTTTTATTTTACTGTTCATTTAAACAAAAAGGCCTGGTGTAAAACTAAAAAAATATAAACTCAGGACTACAAAGCGATAACGCTAACCCCACCAGCCTGAGTTTCCCCATCTATTGCCACGGTCCCAGTAAGCGTTTGATATGTAACTGAGCATGTTAGTTCAACATCCCGGGTCTTGACAAGCAGCTTATAATGTGGTCAGAGTATGATAAATTAAAGTATTTGGGAAAGAGAGTAAAATAATTGCCTAGACTTAAAGAAAGGGAGCATATCCTCTTCCTTCCTTTGCCTTTATCATTTGTTGTGAGTTTTCAAGTGCTACCGCCACAGAGTTGGATTGAGATTTTAAATCTTGAAGAAAAAGAAGTTAAAAAAGGACAAGAAGAACTTTTCTGGCCAACGAGAAGCATTTAAAATATCACCGAAAGAGCGACTCTTTAACTAGAAGGCCAACAGGAAGAAGTGACTCCACACTGGGTCACCCTATTGTTTACTTTCCCCTATTCCGTTTTTATTCTTCATGTCTGTCTTTTGAAGGATGCATTTGCTTTCACAATTCATCCTGTAGTTAGGATATTTGTTATCCTCTTACAAAATAGTTAAAAGCAAGAAAAACTATGCTTACAGTGCATTTATTTACAAAGATACCTAACAAACCTAAACTTTGAATATATTAATCTTTTAAGATGGTTCATAATCAATGGCAAAAAAATGAAAACAGCTCACTTTTATAGCTGAAGGCAGCCCTTCCCGTGTGGTCACCCACAGATTCCGAATATCCGTCTTCACCTGTAGTGGAAACACAGAAAATAAATTGTTAAAAGTAAAAACTTAAATATTACGTTTCCACATGGATGAGAATTGGGGCTTATTTTAAGTAGCAAATGGAAGATTGGATTCAAAAAGGCCAAAATTTTCCCAGGAAAACGCCACATCTATGTGTGATTACTCTATAATAGACCTAATGCAATAATCATAGTAATTTGTAATTTAAAAACAAAAACAATTATAGGATATGGTATTAAAAAGTTACTGATGTCCAATATTTGACTTTCTCCTTCCTTTGACATACTTAAAAAATTCAACAGAGATTTGAACTTTCAATAGCACCTAATAACTAAGATTATCAACCTGCCAGAGACCAGGAAGAATTTACCCTACCGGAAGGAACAACACCATGAGGAGTAGAAAGAAAATGGACTATTTCACTCAGTCTTAACCATAGTATCCCTATTTCCCAAACACAAGTCCTCCACAGGTTGGGAACGACCTTCTAAGGCCATGGCTACTCTATCCCTGAGTGCTTCTCTGTGGTTGTATCCCATAATTCCTGTCATTTTACATCTTTGCAAAGTAGCTGGGTAGGGGGGGTAGATAATTGCATTTTGTATACAGGGAGTAAAAAAGTGTAGTTTCATTTGTACCACTATTTCTTTTTATTGTAATTTGAGAGAACAAAGAAATGAACTAAATATTTAAACTCAGTAAAGCTGAAAAACAACAATAAATATAATCTAGAAAAAGCAGAAATAAAAATAAAAGCAGTGATTTTGTATCCAGATATTTAAAAAGCAGTTGCTGGTTCATTATGGAATAAAATACCATGTAGACAAATTTTGGGCAAATCTAGTCATAAAATCCAACATGAAACCAGAATTGTTAGAGGAATATATTACAGATATGGAAGAGATTAAAAAATTAAGAGTGCTATATAAAAATATCCTGTAAGTAAATTTGAACATCTCAATGGAGTTTTCTTAGTTGGTATTTAATTATTAAAACTGAACCAAAAATATAAAAACTTAAAAACTAATGAATGTGGTTTACTTCAAGAATTAGATTATCCCCAGACTATATAAAGAGCTTTCAGGATCTGAACAAATGAGGCTTCCAGTTTGTTTGATGAAGTCAGCCCAGGCCTGATAACCAAATGTGCATGAGGCATGATAAGACACGAAGGGAGAAAAAAAAATGCAAGAGGTTTGTTTGACTTCAATAAGATAGAAGGGTACTAAATAAAGTGCTCAGAAAACTCAATTTCTAGTATAGTAAAATAATGATACAACAATATATGTTGGACTCATCCTAGAAACATTCTAGAAGAAGTTCTATTACACTCTATCAATAGGTCACAAGAGAGCAATGCATATTCATATTTTCAAGGATGCCAAAATGACAGGTGATACACTCAGCACCAATACCTGATAACCTCTCAGCAACCTAGAAAGAGATCACTTACTGTGATCTTTTAAAAAAGGTTTAAGCCAGCAGACATTTTTATTAAAGTCAGAACGAAATAAAAGATGCTCACAATGCAATGGCAAGAGGAAAGGAACAAACTAAATTACTACCATCAGCAGGTGACAAGTCTGCATACCTAGAAAACTCAAGAGAAACTATCTAAAAACTACCCAACTGGAAATAGTAAAGGTACTAGGAGATGATCTGAGAAAAGAATATATAAAAAGCAATGTTTTTTGTCCAGTGGCAGCAATGGCACAAACAAATGAAAATGGAGACAGTCTGAAAATAGATCATAGTCAACAAAATTATCCTTATAATGGAAGATTTATGTAGAAAACATTTCAGAAAATCTTTAGGATACTGCTTTCCTCTTGAGAAATGATGAAAAGTACAAACGTACTTCTACAAAAAGGGGGAGGGAAGCATCATATAGTCAGGAAATTCAATACAAGGTAAACCAATGAATTTATATTTTTGTTCTGTAGAAAGTGAACTACCATTATAGGAATACGAGAAAAGCAAGAGAGCTTTTCCAATCAGTGATGCTTATTTATAGATGAATGCTTGAGGACCCCAGAGGCTGTTCTCTAAACTCCAGATAGGATTAAAAAAATTTGAGTGTCTGGCCTAAAGTGTAAAAACCACGAACACGTTATACTTAGGACATTAAATAAAAATAGAATTTTATGTAAAAAAAAAATCCACTTTTGAAGGTTGGGGGAATGTTATAAATATCCATTGATGTTATATTTGTGAAAAGAAAATGCTGACTGCACTTCACTGGCTCATGGCAAAGCCGGTCATGTTTTATTGCTTTTGGCCACAGAACAATGCTAACTTACAGTCTGGAGTGTAGGCAAGGTGAGGTTTAAAATAAGTTATATAGGCAACACACAACGAGTGTGCTTTTGAGAATAAAAATAAATAAAATGTCAGGGTTAGTTTTGTAAAAAGGAGACACAAATCCAATGTGTCACCATAACCTTTTAACCACACTGTCTAAAATAAGCTTTTTCTTAAGTTTAGACAACAGAGCTCAGAGAGAGTGAGACTAAAAGCTTTGTGTCCCTAACAATAACGATGGGATCAATTCTAGTTATTCCAACATGAATGTTAACAAAAATTAACCACAGAAGAGACCAAAATAAAAGGCTTGTTAGCTTTGGAGGACCCCCATACCCAGGAACTGGATAAATACAGTTTTTAATGGCCAGAATTAGGTGATGTTTAGACAAAGGATGATTTAAAGGTCATATCTGATTTTTTTTAAAAACGCTTCTTATGATAAGAACCATAAAAAAACAAAGTATAACTATCTTACATAAAATGTCAATTATTTGAAATACAGGAACCCTGAAGATTTGTTTATAAACACACACACTTTGTTATCTTTATTTCTTGGGTAAAACACGTGGAATTCATAGAAGAAGGCAAGCGAGGGGTGGAAATCCGCTTAAGGAGTTGCGGGAACTCACAGGCCTTTAGACCAGTGTCGACTATGATACAGTTAACAGTGACACCACCAAAGCACAGCGAGTCTCCGCACGTTCCCCACCAAGGACCTCAAAGAGATGGTCAGGTAGACAAAAACAAAGCATTTTTGAGGGGATATACAATTTATCATCATGTAAATCCAAAGGCATCTCTGTGTCTGGACTAGAGCCCTGCTTCTGCCCCGTGCCTGCCACGCTGGGGTGCGCCTCACGTCTGTCCGTTCTGGTTTGGGGGTGCTAGGTAACTTAGACCTCTAGGTCGCCGGTACCACAGAAACCACATTCTGGTTTCTACCTGTCCTCCTTTTAGCTGCCTCATTTCCTCCCTAGACCACAAGCAATTAACAATGGCTAGTACAATATAAACCTTCTTAACCTGGCTGCCGAGAGGAGGCAGAGTAATAGCATCTGTTATTTTCGAAGTCCGATGTCCACCCGCCCTCCTTCTGGCAACCGCACTAGTGTTTTCTCCTCTCGCTCCCTACTCCCAGCCCATTTACGTTGAATGATATTAATTAGGCTAAGCCATCCACCATGTTTCGCCCCTCTAATTACTTTGATTGGTTCGTGGATAGGCACGTGGCTCAAGCCAGGCCAATCAGGGTCAATGAGGCCTAATTTGGGGGATTTTATTAAAATTACTAGGGAAACACTCCCTTTCCTGTTCCTACTAGACTCAAACAACAGAGAATTTAGAGGCCAGAGCTGCTGCAGCCGCCCTGCAAATGTGTGGCGCCTGAAATGAGCCAACATGGAGGAATCTCACACTAATATATTGTGTGCTTCTGAGCCAAAAAATAGACATACAAGCTCCAATATGACTTGTTTTTGTCCACTCAATATTAGGTGTGTAAGATTCTTCCATGTTGCTTTGCTAACTATGTAGTGCAATTGTTTGCACTGATGGACAGCATTTCGTTGGATACTTTGTGGTATACAAGTATTTATATGCTCTCCTGTGGAACTTTGAGACCATTTCCGATTTCCCCTCCATTACAAGCAATGTTGTACATTGCCCTGATATCATGTTTCTACCTTGAATTTACCTGAATTAGAACTGCTGATTTGTTCATTATACACATGTTGAACTTTATTGAGTTATGCCAACTTTTTTCAAGAGTGATTGTACCAGTTACAACTCCACCCACAGGATATGAGAATTTGCTCCATATTATGGCCAAGCTGATGCTATAAAATTTTTTGCCAAAATCACATTGTCTAAATTCCTAGAGCTTTATAACAATATACGAGGTCTGTCCAAAAGGTATCCATCCATGCAACATGGAAAAATAGAAACATTTATTGAAGAAGATACAAGATACAAGAAACACTGTATATAGGACCATGATGCTTTAGTCCCCTTCCAAGTAGGCACCTCACACAGTTGGGACCTCACACAGTCCTCCCAGTCGCCATAAGCTGCCACGTTGTACTTTTCTGAATCTAATCGATGGTCTGAAATCTCTTCCCTTCCAAAGGTGGTTTCAGTTTTGGGAAAAACCAGAAGTTGTGGGGTGCCAAATCTGGGCTGTAGTGGGGTTGAGTCACCTGGGCGATTTGATGTTTTGCCAAAAACTCTGCACAATATGCGATACATGAGCAGGAGCATTGTTGTCATGATGAAGCTACCAATCACCAGTCGCCCATAGCTACAGTCTTCTGAATCAACCGAATAGTTCCCATGGAGGAATGTTCAAGCTTGACGCAAAATCTGATGCAGATTCGTTGCTCTACTTGCTCAGTCATTTTGAATGCGATGACCACACAGTGCACATGCTCACTCGATGCCATCTACTGCCCCCACTGACTGGTACAATGCAGTCATCATAGTTCACACTCGTGCATTCCAGCCCACTCTCCTTGGCTGCCGCGTTACATCAATGTTGCCCAAACTGTTCTCATTATATTAACAATGGCTGGGCTTTTTCTGGACAGGCCTCATAAATAACATCTCTAAATCCTCCTGCCTGTTTCTTCTTCTGGATTCTTTTGTCTATTCCTGGATCTTTGTTCTGTAAAAATTTTTGAATCAGCCTAAGATCCACCAAAAACATGTTGGAATTTGATTGGGATTACACTGGATCTATATTTGAAAGAACTGACATGTTTATAATAATGACATTATTTATGAATATATGTTATCCCCTTCCCATTTTTAGGTCTTTTAAAAGTATCTTTCAATAAAATTAAAGTTATTCTATTTTCTATATAAAGGTCTCACAGATCTTTCATTAGATATATTTATAGGAACCTAGGAACCTTAATTTTGTTATTACTGGAGAAGATAATTTTTAAAAAGGTATCCTGCTTTTTCTAGAGATGCTGATGGACAGCATTTGCACTGATGGACAGCATTTCATTGCATTTCAAATTATGGGTAAAACTAGTATTTTTACCAGACAGGAACTTAAAAATTATACTTGGAAATACAAAGAAAAGTTGCAAAAATAAGAGTGTAAAGAACACTCTCTTTTCCTAGTTCTTTTTTTTGTCAAAAGTTTATTGATTTTATTCGTCCTTTCCTAGAACCATGGTGCTGGGGTGTTATATGTACACATAATTTTTCCGATATAAACAAGAAACCCCATCAAATTCACAAGAAACTGGTTGATCAAGCTCGGGGGAGAAAGAGAATTTAAGTTATCAAACATTTTAGTATAAGAATGTCAAACAATCATAAGATTCTTCCATTCGTACAGGTGATTACTTAAATATCTCAGACTTGGGTTTTATTTATTAATTCAACAAGTATTTGGGACCTGTTCTGTAGACACATTTCTGGTCTCTTTGAGACCTCCAACCATAGACGCTCTATAGCTTTTCTTGCAAAGTCAAGTCAATTTCTATGTGTAATTTGATATTTCTAATTGACCAGTTTGTGTTGCAAAAGAAAAACAGTAGGTCTCAACCACTTAAGAAAAAAACAAAACCCTAGAATTTGGAAGTGGAGACTATGGAGAAGTGGTACAAATCTTTCAGTAGCAAGTATTCATTGGTTTCCTATCCAGTAAAAATACTAGTTTTACCCATAATTTGATTAAATTACATAGTGAATGCCTGATATGTGCCCGGCACTATGCCAGGCCCAGGGTTACAGGGTGAGTAAATCACGGTGTCTCTGAGAAATGCATCTCATGTTCCAAAATGAACGAATGTGTTCTCAGAAAAACTACATACATCAGCAATGTTTAATAAGTTGAATTGTTTTCAGTGGCATTTTTACAGATATATTGGGGGAAATCTGTCAAAATGAAGGCTCTACCCACTCAATCCTGATGTTATATAGGGTTTGCACATTTGATCAGGCACTGACTGAATGCCGCGCATAAATAAAACTTAAGAAATGAGTTGAGTTTTTAAGACAAGCTCAGCTCTTAGTTTGTATCAGTACGTAGGTGCCACAGGATCACCCACCAGTGGTAGGTAGAATTGACTAAAGTTCTTTATACGTTATTAAGTATTGTTAGGCCAATCCTGGAGGCCAAATCTGGGCTATATTTCATGGTGAGCTGGCTGTGAAATTTCTGAAAAGGAAACCCGAAGCAGCTCAACAATGCAAACACTGCACGCCAGGTTTTGATGGCCCAGGCCTTAGAATTTGCCATTTCTGGTTTATTTTTTTTAAGAGACTACCAGTTGGCATAATTACTTTACAAAGTCTTGTTAATTCTATTGCTTAATCACAGATTAGAAGCTCTAGTAGGTGACTCCCTCCTTATATTCCCTTGTATGTCCCTCTCGTTTTCATTCTTAAGACAATAAAAGCAAAGTGGGCTTCTTAAGAAGGAAAGCTGGCCAAATAGAACTGGGAATTCCAACACCTTTTTTTCTGTATGTTTCAATGTTGGAGAGGCACTGGGCAAAAAAGTGAAGGAGTGAATGGTTTTTGAATGAATGATGTACATTCAAGTGCTGTTAAAGGCTCTAGAAGTACAACGAAAAACCCCACACCTCTGCCCAAGACAGCAGGCTTTGAAGGAAGGTGGCTGGGCCAGTGAACAGATGGGATGGTAGCTAGATCACAAGTGCTATAACACAGTTATCAACACTTTCCTAACTCTCTTTCCTATCGCTCAAGCAACCTGTGCCACTCCCGCAGTGCCTGGAATGCATCCAACATCAGAGTACCAAATAATGTGCCAGGCACGGGTGGCGAGGACCCAGCAGTGACTAGGACAGAGAGCGTCCTTCCCTTTAGGGAACCTGCGGCCAGGGGAATGGGGGTGGGAGTTGCGGGCAGGGGACAGGTCACAGAGTTAGCTAGCAATAATGCCCAGGGGCAGCTTCGGTGGTGCAGGACGTGCTTGAAAGTGTAAAAAGAACGTAACTCTTCCCTGGCTGGTGTGGCTCAGTGGACTGAGTACTGGCCTGCGAACCAAAGGGTCGCTGATTCGATTCCCTGTTGGGGCACACGCCTGGGTTGGGGGCCAGGTCCAGATATAAATAAGGAGATGAAAGGTGACTATGAAAATTAAGGTTTTAGCAAATTCTGTACTTAATAAATTGGAGGAAGGACAGACATTTCTAAGCAGAAAAATTTTATAAACAGCACCTTTTATAGATTAGAGTCCAAGCGCTTCTTTCAACCTAGATTAATGATATTAAGCCATTCAGATGTGTTAGCAAGCAGCAAAAGTGAACAATGTCGATTAGTAAAGCAAAAGTCCCTAAAATGAACAGAATTCAGATGGCTGTGGTTTTTAAAGTCGGAATGTCTCATAAGTACAACTGATTTTAGTAAAGGGAAACAGAAGATACCATGTTTCTTTTGCTAGTTATGTAATAATCCAACGTTTTAGGAGATAGCTTTAGAAATCTGAACTCATGATTGCCTGTTTATCAGTAAAGTACTGATTTTTTTTTTAAACCAGGTTTATAAAAAAATAAAAAGAAAACAGGCTTCTGTAAAAACACTACTTTTATTCAGGCAACATATGGAAAAAACTGTTACATCACTTTAGACTGTTATATTTAGAAAGGTAATTTCCTTTCACTGAAGGACTTTTTTTTTTTAACTGTTCCACATCAGTCAAGAAAAACAGGCTTTGACATATCAGTTTTTGAGAAACAAGCTACCAATTCTATCACAGAGTTTATATTTAACATCCACGTTGAAGATACTTCAATGAGCTTTAGGTTCGGCGGGGGGAGGGGAAGAACACATAAATATGGAGCCCAGACTTCCAATAAAACATTTTATAGTTCTTAGGGAACAGTGATTTATTCGTCTGCATGTTCCTCACCATCACAGCAACTGCTACTTCCTGGAAATCTTCGGCTTTGCTAATGTGGTCTGTTTTTACTTCTGAAAAGGGGGGAAACGCTAAAATTGAATTATGTCGCCCACGAGGAAAACAGGAGGGTGATAACTGACGTAGGCAGAGAAACCTTGTCATTTTAAATCTGGCCTTGGGAAAACAATTTTTCTTTTTATTAAACGTGTCATTAGCCTATGTAGTTGTGCTTGCACATTTATTTTTCTCACGTCAAAGGTTCAAACTCAATGTGAATGCCATTTTTAAAAAGGGAGTTCAGGGGATCTGACCCTAATGGGTCATCTTTTCTGCATGGCGTTTCTGGTTTCCTTCACAGAAGATTACTAGGATTTTCTTCCATCTATCTTGCAAATTTAGATCATCTTAAACATGGTTTATTTATTTAGTAATTCATTTTATGTAAAATAAGTACATGTTGTTCTAGGTTCTAATGCCATGAGCAGGTTAATAATTCCTTCAGATTCAATTTATGTGCATTTTTTTAGCCCAGATACTTGAGTATAAAACCCCAGAACAAAGGTGGGGTTTTTGTCGTGTACAGATGTGCCAGAGAGAACACATCGCCGCAAATGTCACTATAAAACTGTAATACAGCACCTACGGAAAAAACCGAAGCATCACACCTCCTGCCATAAAATTAGAATTGCCCTTTGCAGTCCTAATGTTCGGCCAGCTCAGGGATTTAGCACGTGTGTCTCCCATTAGCCCACAGGCGGCTCCATTTCTTTTGCGTGCGACTGGCACGTCGGATGCTCCCCACATGGCGGCCACTCCCAAATAACTATTCAACCAATAACTGAGTGCAGCGGCTCACTGGGTAGGTATTCTAAGCGGAGTTTTAAATGGGAGAGTCCAGGTGATCTATAACTGTTGATAGGATGAATCTTTCAGAGAAAAGGTTGAAAATGCTAGAACAGGAAAAATCACCAAGAGGGACCCAGAGAAAGACAGGAGGACCCGGGCCCAGGACCCGGCGTTAAGTAAGGCTGGGGCGCTTTCCCTGTTACGACAAGGGGCGGGCAGATGGTGGTTATCAGACCGATGGACGATAGGGGCCAGTGTGTTCTTGCGTGATTCCGGTTTTCTCTGGGAAGTAACTGACAGATCACGTCTGAATGAGGTGGGCAAGAATGTGTAGGTGGGAGGATTAGGGAAGACTAGAGTCGAGTCATCTGGAAGAGTCAGGCTTGGGCTGACTAGAGAAAAATAGTAAGTCTGTACATGTCACGCTCTGTGTCGTCAACCACAGGGTGACAGATTCTTAGGTGGGACATCGGCCTGGGCACGTGCTCAGCAGACAGCAGGGAGGACAGGTGAGTGGTTGGTGTCAGAGGAAGAGCCTTGGCTTTAGAATCAGGAGACTGGGGTCCAAGCCCAAGCTCTGCTAGGAATGAGTTGTCTGGTTTGGAGGAATCGCTCCCTCTCTTTAGGCCTTAGGTTTTGCCATTTATAAAACGGCAGTGTTTCTTAAGAATCTCCAACATCCCCTCTAGCTCTAAAACGGTGAAGTCACTCTAAAGATGCCCAGTAAATTGCCCAGTCTAATGGCGGCACAGTTCACACAGATGAAAAATTTAGAATTGGACAGGAACCATTTTTACTGACTTAGTCGGTGGCTTCATTCCTTTCTGATATGGATTATATCACAACCTCCCCTCTGGTCTGCCTCTAATCCTACTGCCATCCTGTCACCTCAATGACAAACATGATCGTGTGACTTCTTTACCTCAGTCCTTCCAAAGGTCCCCCCATTGCTGTCTGGATGAACACAGGCTCCCCAGCCCAGCCCAGAAAACCCTTTGTCATCGGTTCCTTCACTGAAATACTAACTTGCAAAATTGTGGGGTTTGTTTTTAAAGAGAAACATTTTCCTTATGAAAGCATAAGTAAAAAAAGGGTGTTCTGAACCCCTAAACATACCTGTCACAGAGATTTGGTGCAAGCGCTTCTCAGCAGCAACAGCGAGAGTTTGGTGGTTGAGTTAAAATACGCTAAAGTGAATTCCTTTCGCTTTTCAAGGGGAGTACAATATTAGGTTAAAGCCTTCTCAAAAGAAATGGGCTTTCCAGAGGAAGTGAAGAAAGAATATAAATAACATCACCCCATTCATTAGAAGAATGGTATTCAATGATGTTTACATAAGTGGTTCTCACTCTTCAAACTTAAGTCTAAATATATTTTAAAAGCTGTATATAAAGTAGTAATTTACTGAAGCCAAACCACAAAGAAATCTCAAGAATGTATCCAGGTTATATAATTCCATACCCTGCTACATAAAGAGAATTTTAATAGTTTCTATTTTGGTCGTCTATTGACTAATTGCTCCTTAGGAGAATTTTGGGAAATAATTTGAAAAATTAAGTTTCAGTCCAATTAAGTTTCTAGGTAAGAGATAGAAATGTAAGCCCCTAACCACTGATACACCATTTTTACACTCAGGGTACCTGGCCAGGGCAGCCTCCACCTAGCCACTAGTTCTCCCCATCTTCTCCCTCCCATGCTGAGAAATATTCTTGTCCTCTTGACACCCTCATTTGCATACATTTTAGGAATCCTACTCTAGCTGTGGTGGTCCTCAGCAAGAGAAAGGGAGGGGCAATGGCAAGAAAGGTTCAAGTAAGGGTCAATGAATGTTAAGATACAGGGGAGACTGCTTCTGGCTGAGAGGGTGTCCCAGAACCTTCTGTGTAAATGGGGTGGAGGGAGGGCAATCAGGGGAGAGTTGGGAGACAGAAGGAAAGACATTCAAAATCAGTGGGAGAGCATAAGAAGGTAGATAAGACTAAGATGTCCCAAGGAACCAAGACAGGTACTTTAGTTGGAGCTGGGGTTTTGGTGGAAAACAGTTAAGACCTATTGAGTCTTGGAAAAGAAAAATCCTAAGCAATCCAAGAAGATCATCTGTCAAGATCATCATTGTCAAGAACAATACTTTCTTAAGGTCTGAAATAACAGCCATAGATATTCACATTCCTTTCATGGAAAAAAGAACAAGAATGGGAAAGTTCTCAGATTATTAAACAAATCGGTGCCAAAACAGAAAAGTCAATGGACTAAATAATAGAATTTACATGGCTAAAGACTCATCCAGTGGGTTGCAAAATTTAAGTCAAGGAAGTCTCCAGAACGCAAAGGAAATAAACGAAAAGGAGGAAAAGATGAAAGACATGGAGAATCAATTCCAAAAGATCCAAAAATCCATCTACTGGAGTTCTAGGTAAAAGAGAGTAAATATTAGTGAGGAGGAAATATCCTGAACTAGTGGAGACTGCAGATCAATTAGGCCAAAAAAAAAAAAAGGATTAATGAAAAAAAAGATCATTGGTGAAATATTAGAACTAACGATAAAGCAAAAATTCCTCAAAGCTTCAAAGAGGTAGACAGATGGAGAGACAGGCACACACATACGCACACACAGCACCATCAACTGATAAGAATCAGTCTAGCACCAGGTTTATTGACTACACCAGTTTGTAGGTATCAGAGAAGCAAGGCCTTCAAAGTTAAGGAACTACCACTTTGAATCTAGACTGAAAATTATCAATCCAGTGTGAAGGTAAAATCAGATATTTCAAACATGTAGTAACAAAGCTTGCCATCCGTGTGTGCATATTATATATAAAAAGTTACTCCAAGGGACTGGTCTGCCAAGTGAAAACAGGAATTTAAGGAAGAGAACAACATGGGATGAAAAACTGTAGAAGTTGAAGATATAGCAAAGAGTAGACGGGTGTCTCTAAGGAAATGAAGCCATTGAAGAAATTTCCTTAAAGCGGCAAAAGTCAGTGATCCCGGATGGAATTTCTTTCTCTGTGGATCTAATTCTGTTACATGGCTTCACAGTGAATAATACTGGCGGGATGGCTTTTGATTTTTAGAAACAATCTCTAGACAAAACAAATATTATAGTTACTCTGTAACAATAAATATAACAAAACTAATAAACAACAATACTATAAAACTTAGAGTCTAACACACAGGGAGATTATGGGTGGGGGCCAAGCCTCCTGAGACCTAGGGGGTTCCCGGACGTGGGACTTTCAGTGCTAAAACTGGGAAAGTCCTGGGTAAACCAGGGCTTGTCACAGGGAGCAGAGATGAATGAAGGACGTTAATGTCCTCCCTGTGCAGAGCAGGGGTCCCATAGATGCTCTATGAAAGAAACAAGTGGGTGACAATCAACACGAACACAGCAACTGTCAGCACTGGCTCCACGTGAGGAATGAGGTTTCATGTCTGATTTCATCCTCTTAAAGTGCTAAACAATTTAAAATTTTAAAACAATACATTCATTTAGAGTAGAATAAGTCAACTCTCACTCGTGAGGTGTCTAACTTCTAACAAAGAATGTTTCAGAGTGAGAAAACCTAAGACTCCAAACGTGGGAAGCTAACCGAAAACGACTAAGCAAGGGATTTGGATCTAAACTCTGAGTTGAAAGCCAGAGTATCAACACCATCAAGGACAGGAAGGTCCGTTCCCTTTGTCTAGAGGCAATGTCTGTACGCTTGCGAAGAAGGGATGGTCACAGGAAAGGACAGGCGGAAGTCCTCAGTGAACCAAAACACAGGACCAAATGGGCCAAGTTAATCACATGCAGGTCGCTCGCTGCTGCACTGGGGAAACCAGGGCGGCCCTGGCTTCTGCCCTCCGCGGAACAGCTACTCACAGGCGCCCTGCTTCCTCTCTGTTCGTGTGACTATTTATATATAGCATATGCTGTCTGTGATGTATACTATGCATGACACATAATACATTGTCTACAATGTGACAAATAACTGTACTTAATAAATAATATGTATAACTAATGGATATGTTATAAAATATGCATAACATATAATGGAATGCACAAAAGACATATAATGATATCTAAGTAATATGACAACATGTTTTAATAGGTAACGTGTAATATTAAATACACGCTATATATTACACCAACATTTTTTAAGAAGCAGTGAATGCCATCCCGCGATCTGGCTGTTAGCGCTAAAATTGTTACTCATATAACAATTTAAAGTAGGACTTCTTTTCATGAGCATTAACACTTTGAAGTTTGATTAATGGACCTTGAAGAGGGATTCATATCTATAGATATATGGCTTTAAAGAGAACTCAAATCTTAGGTATGCTGATCCACAATTATTTGCACAGGAAGCCATTAACTTATCTACCAGTGATAACGCAACCATGAAAGATCATAATTGTTTCATTCCCTTCAACTTAAGAATGCTCTCGCTTAACACCTAAGATAGATATTATTTTAAATGTAAAACAGAGAAAGCCCACAGTCCTGTGTTCTGTAAATCGCTAACTACCAAGCACGTAATCCAAATCCACTACAGGCGTTGTACCCGGAACGGCACTAGGGCCCTGGTGCGTTTAACAGCTGGATGCGTGCCTGCCACATCACTGCACACCGATCAGGTTTCCTTATTTTATGATACACTTGACATTTTAAAAACATACCTGCTTCAGGATGTAGCTTCTAATTAACATGAGCATTTAAAGTGGCTAAGTTTACTTATGTTCCCAGTAAAGCTGTTAAATCAATTGTGTATCTTAAAAAGCCCAAGTCTAGAAACCGAGCAAATCCAAAAATACCACATTTATAACTCATTGGAAATGGATACGATAATGACTAACATGTTTGAACCCATGAAAGGAATTTTTAAGAATGTAGCTCCAGATAAGCTGAGAGGTTGGTCCAACAAGTGAAGACAACTGAGGTTAGAAACATTAAAAAGGACAAAATTAGACCTACACAGACACGTTTCCCAATTCTTTTGAATTACAAATTATCTACAGTTGATCCACAAATTCCGAAAGAAAAATCAACAGAACTATGATTCCTCAAAAATGTCTGTCCATGACTTTTCTGTTTTTTATTTTAACTACAAGACTCCTAAAATTCTTATTCAATTATTTCAGGACATTGAAAAAATTTCAGTGTCCTTCATTAAAAGCAAAATTTGCAGTAAGGAAGTCTCTACAACACCCCCCACCCCCTAAATAGAATTTTTAAAAAGTAGTGAAAGTTGCAATTGACTTGCTTTCCGGGAAACTAATTGAAATGTGCTGGGGTAAACTTGGCAAAATAATGTAAAATAATTGTGTGGGGTTCAAAGTGTTCTGTTATAAGCCCTTTCTGGGTAGGAATCCTATCTGCCTACATTTTCATTTCTTTGGGTTCCCACCTGACAAGCTCTATTGAATATTCAAATTAAACAAGATTAAGAACTAATTATTTTTCCAGGGGAAGAATCATTCAACTATATTAAAACTTGGGTCGTTTTATGTTTCTGCATCAAAAAAAATCTTTTTTTCTCTGAACTCTTCTTGGAAGGATAACATCCCCCAAATTCCTACCCACCCTACCCTGAAGTAAGTTACAAACCACAGAGCTTGTAATTCTCAGGCAAAGGTGCTGGTGTTTGTGAAAATCCAGAAGCACAGACATGATGATGTACCTCCAAGCATCCACTGTATTCTCTACAAAATAAAGGTTTATTGTTCAATTGTTTCGTTACTTTGTTACTTTAGTGGTCTTCTCCCAGCATTAGGCTTAAGAGTTTAGAATTGAGAATTAAAATTTCCCATATGTTTGAATTTAAGCCATTTGATCTAGTCATGGAGAAACTGATTTATTCTTTCAGTTAAAATATTTAAAATGTTTATTTCTATTCACTTTATTAAAAAGGAAAGCTGTATCCCAGAGCTAAGTTTCAGGCCTCTACGTATTTTTCAGGTTAGCCTTGAATGCCGTTCAAGTACAGACGTCAACACGGCAACAGATAACTTACTCGGGGCACACACGGTGCCTTCAGAGCTTCCGATCCTTTTTCTCTCCAACTATTTAAAATTTCATCAGTTCCATCAAGGTTTTCTAGACTACCCGAGCCCACACCTTCCCTTCACTACGGTATCATTTCCGTATTTATCACTCTCTACCACTCTTGTCGTCACTTGCTCATGCACTTTGTTTTTATTTAAAAGACTCGTCTCCCTTTCCTCCTGAGCCAAACCAGAAACAGTCTGATGGGCAGGCAGTCTCTCCTCTGCCTCTTAGTTACTCACGACCCGCAGCACAGACCTGGTGCCCCGCACAGAGACCAGCACAGAGGAGGTCCCTTTTTTTTTTTAAATGGGTGAGTCTGTGCCATGGCTATCAGTATGCCCTCAGCATAGTCCTCTGTTCTCAGAAGGGAGAAAAAACAAGACCTGATTTTCAATATTGTGCTGGACATTAAGGCTGCTCCCAACTACATCGACCTGAGCCAAACGTGATACCGTCACCAGCTCCCAAGGAATCACACATGGTTTTCTTTCATTACAACCTTAACTTGAACTTGTATGTTGTTGTTGGAAGTTTAGGCTGTTTCCTGTTTCATCTTTATAGACTCTCAAAATTAATAATATACAAACATTATTTAAAGAATGAGGAAACATGTATTTATGGTATATATTATGGACACAGTCAAAGTTACAGTCCTACCTTGTGAACCCTACCTCCAATCCCTTGCACCCCTGAACCCTCCCTTCTCTCCGAGCCAATCAGATCCTGCCTGCCTCACACCCGAATCATTCTTTTAACAATAGCCTTCACTCCCTTCCATTCTTGAACTTTGCAACTGCCCAGGAAATGATCAGCTCTGGGTTAGTGTCCACCTTTCCATTTTAACCTGTACGTCTCTGAGACTGGACACTGAAGAAAACCACACACACATAGTGTCAAGATAAATCCATGCCTTCCAGCCTCAGCTGGAGTCTTTTGCCATCTTTTGACAATATTTTTAAATTCAATATTAATGGAACACCTCTCACGTGCCGGGACTGTGCTGGGATAAGCTGACCCTGCCTTTATCCCTGGTCAGCAGTAGGTTTATCATTTCCTTTGTCCCACAAAGCTTCTAACTCACCCTGGCCCATCCTCCAAAGACAGCCCACTCTGCTGAGGAAAACGAGCCCATCCGGAGCTCTTTCTCTCAATTTCCTGAGCTCTGCACTTACAGTCTACTTCTGGCTTCACTCTACTTTACCGTCTTCCTGCAGGCACAGCAGAGGGGACAGTCGGAACTGAGGCAGGACACTCCCTCACCAGTGTTCTCAGCCTCCTTGGTACATCACTCTCTGCCGCCCACCCAAACCCTCCCTCTCCACTGGCTCCGCCTATACACGCAGTGGCATCTCAACCTCACCGTTATCATGCCTTGGACCCCCGTCACCCCTTGCTATTATCATCTTCCCTACTTGTCCATGTGTTTTTAGTGTCACTCTTTGTGACCCTCCGCTTCCTCATCTCTCGTTGACTCCACGCTGCTTCTCCTCTCCTGTTCAACCACTGAGATGACTGAGGCCCGTGCTTCAGAGGCTCCGAAATCTTTATGTCCAGTTTCATCAGTCCTGTGCCTCCAAAGCCTGGAGAACAGCTCCATGACAGTCTCGTGGCTAGCGGCCCAGCGGCGTGAGGCCCCAGGTCGCATCCTTCCGAGCCCCGCCCCCACTCCTGCAGGCCTCGCGCTGCCCACCGTGCCTTTTCCTGGCTCTCGTCTCTGTCTGGTGTGTCGCTCCCAGGCTTCTGACCTGCCTGCCTCTCTCTTGTCCCTCAAGACTCAGCTCTCACGCCAGTGGCCTCCTTCAGACAGCACCTCTGAACAGTCACTTCCACACCGCGCCGCAGCTCTGCCCCTTCGTTAGACCTGTGACCTCAAGGGCAGAGACCGTGTCTCACCTGGGGCACCTCAGGCCCAGAGTCACCACTCAAAAATGTGAAACTCAATCACGAGTCTTCAAAGGAAAGCTTATCCAGTTGTTGGTTGCTCCCAGATGTGAAGTGTGTTTTTCCACTTAGTAAAAATAAATAAATGGAACTTTAAAAACAAAAATGCATTCTATAAGGCATTTGCATAGAATGGTTTAAAAGCCTAAATAGATAAGTCATTAGTAAAATGTCAACTAAGTTAGAAAAGGGAAATTCAAGTGAACTCATACTAGACATGCATGCAAACTTTAGTCTTTGATGCCCTGTAATTTAAAACCAGCTGGTTTTCTCAGAAAAATGTTTGGTAAATAAGACCAGTCATTTATGATATGTATCATTTCAGAGGAAACGCCTTTGAAAGTATTCTTATAAACATCACTGCCAGGTAGCATTCTTCATTCAGCCCCCTTGTCTTTTAACCACCAATAACCCCACCACCAATCCCACCTATAAGAATAAAAACGTTGAAAAATGATTTACTATGTCTCTGTTTATTGCTTCCTCGAAGTTGGACTCACAAAGCAAGCTGTAGGCGTTTTGACTGACAAGGCACTTGGAATTAACTGCGTTATAAACCTTATCCTCTAAGAAATGCTCAGTAGAGTTACAAAATATTAACTGCAAAAGGCAGGTTGCGGACCAGGGTGTATAGGATAGAAGGATCCCATATCTGAAAGAGAAAAGACATGCTTGCAGGAAAACACTGAAGGATATGAAACAACATGTTACAAGGCGCTGACCCCAGCTGTATGATTTAGGTGGCTTTGCCTCCTTTACACTGCCACCCCAATCATCATTTATCATTTATATACTCTTAAAAAAAAAAGTCCTTTAAATAATCAGTAAACTGAGATGTATTTCCCAAACCTCAGAGCTCTGACACCCTCTGCGTCCTCCTCACACCCTTCCCTGGAACAGTGTCATCCTGGGCCGAGACTGGTCAGATCCACAAGAAAACAGTGACAATGTTTCTGAGGGTCGAGAGGCTTACTATAATCATATAGGACAGAAGCTGAGATCCAGGTATGTGCATATTTGGGCCTGGCAAGGTTTTCTAAATGCATTCTACATGTTCAGTGAACATCTGTACGGAATGCCTAATTGTTCAAGATTCTGTTCGTGTGTCCTCTACTCTGGGAATTTGCCCCGGTCGGTCTGAATCGGACTGAGCGCCCCTCCTGTTTGCTGTTGAGCTCTGCACATGTCTACCATCGTGGTATTCTCTTCCCTGCACTGTAATACCTTATTCCCGTCTGTATTCCCAGCTGGGCTCTGTGCTCCAAGGAGGTGGCTACGTTCCTCTTGTACTTGCCACCTGCTACACAAGAACGACACCTGACACAAGGTAATACAGATGTCCAACAAGCATCGACCAAAATGAGCTAATCCACTGTTACAGAATATTCTCCTCAATGCTGGCTACTGTGGGGTGGTTGCCCTTACATGACAGGAATGTCATTTTCTGCCTTCCCAGAAGCCACTGGGAGAGAACATCCAACAAACTGGCCAAAAAAGTGATCAGGGGTCCTTTCAATTAGATTGGGATAGCTCATGGAAAGGTTGTGTGGTAAAGCTTCCACAGGTGTTCAGGACGGAGAGGAAAGGGGTGACTCCCAGAAGGAGCCTGTTGAGAGCAACAGTCAGAGGCAGAAAAAAAATAAGGTGTTTTTGAGACAAAGACGCATCACACCCAAGGCTCTTCCACATCTCTCTAAGCCCACCCACCTTTCCCATTTGGTTTGACTCCCGTACTTCCTCTACGGTCTGTACTCTCCCTTGCTCCCTCTCAGGTGGAGCACTTGGGGAGCAGTGAATATGTCATTCCTTGTCAGGTCCACGGTGACTTCATCTGTTGTTTAACGGTGTTCACTCTGTGTATGGACAGTACATCACAGGTGGCCCCCTCCACGCTGTTCTTTTGTAGATGGGTATGTACGGATGTGGACTGTAACCAACTACATATGCCAGAGAACAGTGTTATAACTTCAGTGTTGGGTATTCCCCCCGTGCCGTTCACATGGTGGTACTCAAGCATGCTGGGTGATTCATGTCCAGATAAGAATCTCACCAAACGTGCAAGAGACAGAACTGTGCTGCAGCCTGTCAGAACAGTGAGTCATAGGGCAGAGTTCATAGCCAAGGATGCACCTTCAGGCTCTGCTGGATCAAGGAGTGTGTGGTACTTGAGGAGGCCCTCTCTGCTGGTCATCATTTGTGCTTTCCTATGATAAACCCTATGAGGGCTGCTAGAAACTTAGTGAATGTCCCTGCAAGGTCTCTGGGCCTGTCTGGCAAGCAATTCGCATCTTGGGGTTGGCAGATCTGTTATCAGAGGAGAAGGCCTCTCATTACCTTCCCCCTTATCTCCACCAGCCAAACAATCAGGAGTTCTCACTATTCACTTAGTTGAACTGCATATGTTTATTAGAACAAGTTTACATTGTGTTTGTAACCATGAAAAGCTTTGTTGCCACCACTGAATAGCAGCAAGAGGCGTAAACTGTTCAAAAGACAGACCTTGTTCTCTGAGTTGTGTCCCCCCAGGCAGCTGACACTCACCAACAGACACTTGGCGTAGCTAGGGATAGCAGAACCCTGTCACTTTCAAATGCCCATTCTGTGCAGAAGGGAAAGACTATTTTGTTCTGTAGTAATTAAGAGAGGTTTTATGAAAAAGTAATTTCAAGATGGTATTTTCTTTTTACTACTAAAATTACAATATCATAGCCTTTGTATACTATTTATGCAAAAGATAACACCTCCCAAGAATTAGAGGCTCATGCCATCTGACAGATGGTGACCATGGAACCGTAAAAGTCAACCTTACTATTAATTCTGAAACCTCCTTTTCTTTTCTCAAGAGGAGGGTGGTCCCTCTCATCCTATGAAGAGTCCCACATGATAACATGGTTTAGATTAGTCCTTTAGATCGCAAATGAACCAAGAAGACTTCTAAACATAAGCAGGGCCACACTATTTATTGTTCTTGTTGTATCTTAATAGTTCCTATAAAAATCAGAGGATTGGACTAATCTTTAAATTATCATTTAGCTAAAAGATTCTGGGATTTATGTGGCGACATTTAGGTATATGCAATATGTATATATAAGTATGTACATTTATGTATACGAATATGTATCTGACACACGTGTATACACATCTATCACTGCTCTGAAAGTCAAAGCTACAGTAGAGACACAAATAGGGGTCTAAAATTCAGGAGACTGAGAGCCAGTATGCACAAGTTGCTTCCCACCAACTAACAAGCTCTTTATACTCATAAATTGACTTTCCCACGACAAAAGTATTACTGCTCACCAAAATAATGGAGAGTCACACAGAGCCAACTAGTTTCACTGTGTAACTTTTCGTCCAAAAAAGAATCACGACTACCATGGAGAACATGAACATTTAAGAAGTTCCCACAACTCTCAGTCCCATCGAAATGTATGTTTCCAGTCCTGGTCCCTACGGAGGGGCTCTCATTGGCCTTCTGCCGCCCGGCTGCCATATCTCTTCACTCCGGTTCCCCAGGACTCTTGACAGCTTCAGTTTTCATACTGAGGGCCCCATACATGGTTTGGCATCTCTTCTCCAGCACAGGCTTCCATCACCCAGTTTAGTTTTATGTTTTTCATGTTTGTATACATTTTTCTCTATAAAAGTTCATTTCTACATAGCTTTTATGGTTTTAAAATATTTGAAAATCGTCGTTGACCGGTGTAAGGAAACAAGGGTTCAGAGCTCCCGGTCCCCGCTATGGAGCGTACTGGTGGTGTAACCCCCCTGACATCGGTTCCCTCACACCTAAGGGGCAGGGTGCCCTTCTTACCTGCCTCATGGGGCTACTAGGAGATCAAGAGAGGAAACACACATTAGTCCTGAAATTGGTGCCCCCCAGTGGATGATGGCCACTGGACTGTCTTCTCTACCAGAGGCATGTGCCCTGCCACATGTCAGGAACAAGAGAGGAAGAGAGGTGTGGTCATCCTGGGCAGCATTTGCCCGTGGGCCAAGGTGGCCACTTTAGCTCACACCTTTCCTCCGACCCGTGACCAATGCCCAGGTCAGCCCAAGTCTGACTGCCCATGACAGCACCGAAGACTCGCGGAGCAGCCCTCCGGGTACCCATTTGCCAAGGCAGATTGTAAAAGTGGACAGAAGAGTTGGCGTTTGGAAGCAGTCTTTATATTTACTTTTTTTAGTAGCAAAAATAATAGATGGGTCCTGTAAAAAGCTTAGAGGATAAAGCAAAACAAGGAAAAAGCATCACCAATAACTCAGAGACAATCACGACTAATACTGTAGGACTTTCTTTCCAGTCTGCCTGTTTGTTTATACTGAGAATGGAGATTAAACAATTTACTGTATTCTGTAGTTTCCCCACTGAGCATTGTAACACAGGCATTTTTCAGGAAAGAACTTTGAACTGTTGACCTTTAGCTGCTCGCAACAAAAATTCTTCAGAAAATGCCACATTGCTTATTTTAGATTCGAGAGAGTTCTGAAAGTGACAGACCGTCCCAATGTTTAGTAGAGCAGAAAGCAGGGAAACGCTGGTAGTAGTGACAGAGAAAGCAGTCAGCCAGCCAGCCAGCCGCTGGGAACCGCCGCTAGGAAGCCCTGGCAGGAAGCTGGTCCCTACGCAGCCCTGATACCCACTCCCTGGGGCCTTCCCCTTCACACGCACCCCATCTGCCGGGCCAAAAAACTCTTCTTATCACCAGCCTGGTTCTACCCTTCATCCCACCCTCGGAAGCCTGCCGCCATGCTCCGAGGCATCTGTAATCCTCCCGCTAGCCAAGCGGGGAGTGACTGCTGGCAAGAGGAAGAGGAAGCTCTGGATCCATGGTAGCAGGGGAGAAGTGTTTTGAAATGCAGACGTACAGTGTGTATTTCCTAGAACTCTTCCAGTACACGGTAGTTCAGTTACTGTGGGTGTCTTGCTAGGTGACCTAAAGATGCTCTCACTAGGGCATGAGTCTTCACGCCACAAGACTTTGTCAGACAACAGGTGAAATAGGGGTGGCTGTTATGCTGGGCCTCGGGGGTCCCGTCGGGCCCTGTGTATAGGGGATGAGGTGTCACCAAAAGAGTGGCATCACCCATCGCATCCGTCCCCATAGTCCTGTCTACCCTTCATCTGAAAGCAGACCCAGGAAGAGGGGTGCTCGATGGAGGACAGGTGGGCTTGATTCTTGCTCTTAATTAGAAAAGGGGAGGGGCAATTGTGATGATCAACAATGACGAAACAGACAGATGGCTGCAAAGTTGGAGCTGAAGTGTAGATTTCTTTCCAAACTGGCTAGAGAATGACCTGGTGACCATAAGACTTGGGACAACACAGCCACAGAAGATCTAGAAACCTGCACTCCATGAACTGATGTCTTCCTGGGTATAGGAGATATTCTTTGTCTCTCTTATTCTTCCACAGTAGTCAGTAAAACCATCAAGAGTTTCAGTTTTCTCTTCAGATTCAGGCATACTCTCAGGCCTTCATCCCCTGCATTCCATTGAAACCTCATCGAGGACAGCAAAGATCTCCCCGCCACGAAATGCAATAGCGGACTCTGAGCCCCTTACTTTACTTTGCCGAGGTCATGATAAACCTTCTCCACCTGGCTTTCAGGAGACCGCAGACTCCTGCCTTCCCCTCCCTGCTGGCTGCTCTTCCTCCTGGGCTGGGTCTTCCTCCTCATCCTCCCTCTAGCCTTTCCTGCCTACTCTGCCTCTCTCAGAGATCTTACCTAGCCCCGTGCCTGTACACACCACTGACGTGCTGGTAGCTTCCTGGTGTCTACCTCCTCCCCAGACCTCTCTCCTGAACACTGGATTCACTCATCCAAGTGCCTACTGGGCTTCGCCACGGAAAGCTGAGGTACCTGTTTGAGACCTACCACACATGCCTAAATTCTCACCCTTACTAATGGCCTTTCCCCCATGTTTCCCATGTTGGCTAGTGATGCCAACTAAACTCAAGTTAATGTCCTTGGCCTCATCCTGGATTCTTTTCTTTCCAATACCCAACAACAAAACTATCCTCAAGTCCTGCTGGCTCCTCTCCCAGCCAATGTTCAACCAAGGTTCACCACTTCTCCAGCCCCCACCCTGACCGGAGCCCCATCACTTCTCATCTGGACTGCTACTGCCTCCTGCTGGTCGACCTCCCTGCTGTGCCAATGCCTTCCAGTGCTGACATACATTCAGGAGCCACTCACATGCAAGATCACGGTACCACCGGTTCGAAGTGCTCCGAGGCTTCCCATCAGGCCCAGAGTAAAGTCAGGGTCCTAAGCAGAACCTGTTTCCAGATTGCCAGTCTCCCCCTGCCGGGCAGCTGAACAGGCAGAGATGTGTGAGGAGAGCTCTAGGAATAGTACTGCCCATGTACACGGGATGGTCTTGTCAGTGAGCCCCCCTCGAAAAGCCTTTGGCCTCAACCACACAGCTGGAAAGGGGCTGCCCAGAGATCTTGAAAAGTACAGAAAGTTTAGATAAAATAAAAAAGTGTCAGAGGCCAAAGATAACTATTATTAGTGCTACCATTTGGTCTAATTTCCTGCCATTCTTTTCTATGCTATATTGACTTTAAAAAATTGATTATTCTATGTTAATTTTATCCTCTCCTTTCTAACATGTTTTAAACATTTTTCTTTTATCATGGATAGTTCTTAGGAAATCTTCCTTATGCTTAATAGTCCCTGGGATGAATGTGCCCTATGCTACCCAGTCTTTTATTGTTAAAATTTTAGGTTGTTTATTGCTGCAATGCAAAACCTTCCATTTAATCAGGTGTACAGAAAGGTTGATTTCTTTAGGGTCTAATCTTAAAAATGGGATTACTGGGTCAAAGGGTACAGGCATTTGAGGCCTTGGTATAATTGTCAAAAGGTTTTCAGAAGCATATACTTCAAGCGACAGTTGTCCCTGTGCTCAATCCTTTATTTCAAGCCATCCCAACTACACGCCACTGGGCTGCACTGACGTCATCTCAGGCCCTGAACTGGTGCGAATCCCGCCCCTCACATCCAGAGCGGCTCCCTGGCCAGTTACTCCAATGTGGCCAACGTCAGTCTAGTGTCCAGGCTAGAATCCTCAGTTTCTTCTCTGTCAGCGTCTCTGCAGGCCACCCACAGCCCGCAGCATGTGTGCGTGTGCCTGTGCGTGCACACACACACACACACACACACACACACACACACACACTTTCACTTGGGTTGACGTCTCCATTTCTGTTACTTTCCAGCCTGCTTGGGGGCGCCATGGTCTGTGCAGGGGGTGGTGGGCGGGGACACAGCGCAACTTTCCCACTTGCCACCAGGATAGCACTTTAATACGTACCCGGGAATCATCTGTGTATGTTGTTGGAACGCAGATAATTGCTCTACAGGATAATGCGATGACAGCACAACCGCCTTGTCCTCTCTGCTGGATCGTAAGGCCACTAACAGGAGGGGCGGAATATTAACCAACTCTATTGAACTAAATGAATTCAACTCCGAATTCCTCCCATTGAGTCGAAGTTAATACATAACCTAGAGAGGATGTAACCCAGTAAGGCAAGGACAAGAGTGTGAGTGTGCCTGCGTGTGTGCAAGGCTGTGTGCCTTCCTACCTACATACCCTCCCCAAACAAATGTCCCTTTGCTGAGGGCACTTTGAAAACTGACCTCAAAGGAATCTAAGGAGAAAGTAGGCTTAGAACGCTATGTGTGGGAAGCTGCTACTTATGCTGTTCTTCGAGGCCACGGGGTTCTCTACCAGGTCAGTGTCCTTCTTGAAGTTTACACCAAGAAAAATATACACATATTAAACAGCAGCGGCAACTTACAGTAAAACAGAAAATCCCACTCAGAGAAAAAGACAAGCAGAAACATATTACATTTCAAACCTCTAAAAGCAGGAGTTCAAATGCCAAAATCATTGCTTCCCTGTCCAGTTTTACTACAGAAATAGCATTTCCTCAGACAAGCAATCCAATATTACCAAACCTTTAAAACATTTACTTTGGGTTCAATCTGTTTCCCATATGTCAGATATAAGAATCCTTAAATTTGCAATGTTGATCCTATATAAGAGTGGGTTCTATTTAAAAATCCCATTATCATGTGGTTACAAGGATATCGTTAAAAATAAATATTAACAGAGGCCTTAACGTGTTCTTAAAACATAGAATAAAGCCTGCATTCCATAAAACTCCCTGCGTATTACATAGTAATGTGTTTGGAAGGCAACAAAGCAGAAATCGTTTATTATTATTTCTATAATCTGGATTTACGTTTCTAATGATCACAGATGGCAATGAACTCCTCCAATAGTGTTGAAGGCAAGAGTGTGATGAAAACCTTTTCTAACTGTGGTAAGCACATGTTGACACAGATATTTATATTGTGTTCTGCCAGGCAGGGTACATGGATGATATCCAACGTTGTTAACCCTATGATTCTAACAAACAAAATCTGCGTCAATATTGGATTTTTCAGGTAGGTAGTAATTTTTTTAACTGCATACTTGCAGACTAGACTAATAAAAAAAATGTTTTTTTTAAGATTAAGGTAGAAAAGCCAGCGCCATTTCCCAGAAGGAAACCAGATGTTTAAGTTTTCTTCTCAAAAATGATGTTAGTGCTGATTTACAAAAACAAAACAAAACAAAACAAAACAAACAACAACAAAAAAACCCCACTGTTGTCAGTTCATGTTTCGTTTCTCCGCACTCCAGGGATTTGCACCACAATAGTCCAAGGAAATGTTCCCCCTTCCTAATGGAAGAAGCCACGATAACCTTACACTGAACACAGGAAAAATTTCAATTCCAAACCAAATGGCTGCAACGGTAGTGAGATTCAGCAGCAGGGGTAGTGATGCCTCTGACTGTCCCGTAAGTGCAAGGTTTCAGAGATTCTGTAGCTTCTAAGTAGAGTGTCAGAAGAAAAATGATTAAAAACTTTCCGTCTCTGCCACCAAAATGCCTTTCAAGACATAAATATTTTTCATTTTTCAAATAAATATTTTGTCCCGAATTTGACATGGTATAAACAAACATGTCTGCCTATGGAATTGCTGACTTCACTCGTTATAATAGCACATCTCCAGACGCGGGGTCTGGGAGCAGACCCTTCCCTTGATCTATCACAAGACAGCCTGACACACCAGGGAGTCTGGACGGTGGTTTTTCCGTCTTCCCTTCCTCTCGAAGTGTCCCGTTCAACATAAAGCATGGGTTATTTGCTACTTTTCTTTTATGAGCTTTTCTGAGTTTACTAACAATTGAATGGGAAGATATTTAACTTTAAAGAGTTTTCTGTAGCCTCGACTGAAACTGAGAGTAAAAATAACACAATGTTTCAGGACGAAAATGGAACTACTCATAGCACTTGATAGAACACCGTCCCTCCCCCAGGCATACCAAACACCGGGTGGGCATTCTCTGATAACGGGCCTTTGAGTTTTTTGAAACGGAATTGATAAACATTTATCGAAGCAGCTCTTCTCACCTTGGTCATAGCCCGAAATACTTGGAGGGTATCATAGCTGAGCCTTAAAAACAAAAAACACCTGCCAGCAGGGCACCTCTGGGGGGTCAGGAAAAGCGAGCACAGCCTTTCCCCCTGCAAAGTGCCAGGCAGGGAACAGAACCCACTCAGCAGTGTCCCCAATGCCTCCGTGCCCAGACGGAGCCACACAGGAGACCAAAACTGACTTCGGATCTCAAGGCGCTGCATGGATCCTGCAAGGCCAGTATGTCCCATCCTTAGCTTTCAGGAAAGACCACCCTGAAACCTAGCTAGGGCCAGGAGCTCTGACCCTTTGCCTCGAGACCTCTGGATTGGATAACACCCTCTCTTCGGGAAAATAGCATAAATTTCTATACACTCTTCCTTGCTGGAAACAAAACATGGGCCCTTTTATTTGTTTTCGTTAATGATCTGCGGGAGTTCTGACCCACTTTGGACACTAGGCCTCTGTCTTTTGCCCGTGCTGCAGATCCTTTCTCCGAGTCCGTTCCTGTTTGGGGCGTTTTTTGCTCTTCCTTCACTGCCCTCATGACTTTTTATTGTTCTGAACTGTCTGAAAGAAATACACAGATATCACTCCAAACCCCTCGATATTTCATCATGGATCCTCCGAAGCAACATTGTCCTACAAAACCACAGTCCAATGCTGCACCCAAGAAAATGGACAAGAATTCCATGGCGCCACATAACATCCAGTCTACATTCACAGTTAACATTGTCTTACATGGGCTGAATCACAGCCCCCCAATTTATTCGTTGAAGGTCTAACACCCAGGGCTTGAGAAGGTATTTGGAGAAAGGGTTTTTAAAGAGATAACTGAATTAAAAGGAGGCCCTTAGGGTGGACCCTAATCCAATCTGACTCCTGTCCTTTTAAGGAAACGTGGACAGGCACACTCAGAGGGAAGGCCACATGAAGACACCAGGAGAAGGTAGACGCCTACAAGCTAAAGGACAGGCCTCAGAATGAAACCACCCCTGCCGACACCTTGATCATGACCTTCTAGCCTCTAGAACTGTGAGAAAACAAAGTCTGGTTGTTTAAAGCCACTAAGTCTGTAGTCCTTTGTTACGGCAGCCCTTGCAGGCTAATATACTCCCTTAAGACGGTTTTAGAGTTACTTTATAGTTCTTTTTTTTACCTTGTGATTCAGTCAAGGCTTACTCATTACATTTGGTTGTCATGGAAAAATTAGGAGCTTATGTCAGACAAACTGGGTTTCAAATATAGCCAGCTTTGAAACAAGTTCGTTCCTGGGCTTCAGTTTCCTCCCGAGATACCACACAGGTAACCCTGCCGGCCACTGTGGAAGTTGCGCTGATTACGGTAACAACTGAGAGCAAGTCAAAGCTGTAGGTGGTTCCTGGAGCAGTTTTCTGAAGCAAGGACGAAGGGCTGCTTGCTCTGCCTGTAGTATCATGAGGATGCTAACGGGGTCTCCCTACTTGTCTTTGACAAACTAAAACTGTCCTGGTTGAGTTTCTTAAAAGAGACTGTCCTGCAGCAGTCACCCACCAAGTCCTGCATAGTATGGGGGACCCCCTTTGCATGAGGAGCTACCACCTGAATGGGGGTGAAATGTACACGAGGAACCCACGGTTACGCCTAACGGAAGGCAGTGTTTGAGCGCTCACTTTGTGCTCGGTCCTGTGCTGAACACTTTGGAAGTAAACTCATTTGTTCTCCATCAGAAATCTATGAGGTGACACTGTTTTCTCCTTACAGAATGTAGCAAAGAGGAAAACTGAGGCTCAGGCATTGAGGGGAGTGGAGGGAGGGAGGGTTCTCCTGCAGTAGGAGTCCCTTGGGGGTAGGGGGGCAGGTCCCCAAAGACAACGGGTAGAAAACGGTAAAGTAGGAAGGCACCCGCGTGCCCAAGGCCTCACCGCAGCTCAGGGCAGTGAAGGAAGAAAGAGCTGGAAGAAGAGGCTGGGGCTGAGCGTGAGGAGTGTGTAACAGATCTCACAGGCACAGGCAGCCCTGCAGGGTTTCTTGCAGGTACTGTACCTCTGAGGCACCGCATTCTACTCTCCCAAGGGGGTGAAAGGCAGGTTCTCCCGACTCTTCAGTTACGGGCTCTTTCATTTGAGCTGCGGTTCTCAAGCTTTTCTCAGGACCACACGCCTGCTTGAAAACTGCTGCTGACGCCAAGGGCTCTGGGTGCGGTGAGTGATGAACTCTAATATTTACCGTATTAGAAACTAAAACTGAACAATTGTCAAGATATGTATTAAATGATCTTAAAATAACAATCATAAGCCTGCTACCTGTTAATATAAGTATCATTTTAATGAAAAGTCATATTCTTTAAATTGACAAAAACGTTTAGTAAGATGAGTGGCATTGTTCTATAGTTTCCTCAGTCTTTGAATGCCTGGCTTTATTGAAGACAGTTGCATTCTCACACTGACCTCTACATTCAATGTGTCGTGATACTACATGTCATGTAGTGTCTGGAAAACTCCGCTGTCCCCTCTTCAGAGAGTGAAAAAAACTCCACTGTACCCTCTACAGAGAAAAAGCATATACTGTCTTGGTATTATCGTAAAAATAATGTGGTCTCATGGAGTCCCAAAAGGGTCTTAGGGACCCTTAACCATACTCTAAAGAAGGCTGATGTGAAACCTAATGATTTTAAGGGGTGCGGAAGGGGAGAAACACGGCCAAGGGCAAAACTGAAAATGCCCCTAATACTAAGGGATATTTAAAACGGTGCTCGTGTTCTCAGAGAGTACTGGTGAAAGGGGGTGCGGTCATCGTCCTAAACAGCAGAAGTTCTCACAAAACTCCGTGATACCACCCCCTCCACACCCCCACGGTTATTTGACTTGCAAAATGAAAACAAAAACAAAAAACCCACCCTCCCCATCTGTCTTCCTCTCTACAGCTGCACCTGTGTGGTTTAAGGCACAATAACATCAGATGTGACTTCAGTGTCACTTGATAAATTACAGGAGGGTGAGGTCTGGGGTGGAGAGAAGTGAAACTTCAAGACTATGTCCCTGACACCCAGGATACTTAACAAATGACAGCAGTGGCCTCAGCAAGCTTGCTCACTCATTTCCTACAGAAGAACAAAAAATGCTAATTAAGTCCCCGTATCTATTGGACACAAAAGGAAGCGCCACCTCCTCCCCGGCAGCTGAAACAATGCAGCTGACTAGGTCTTTCTCCTTAGAAGGGGTGGGAGAAGGGGTGGGGGGGCGGTCATAAAGCTTCCCTTTGCTTTTTGTCCAATAAAAGGGCTTTACACACTCTGGGGCACCTAGGAGGCATTGAAACAAATATTTGTTGATTTTTAATTTCAATCGCAGGGGAGAGTTCTAAAATTCTTTTTAAGGGAAAAGTCTCCAATTTCCTGTGGCAGTAAAATACCACAAGTGTATTTGACAGCCACTCTCCGATAACACATCATCCAGGAACATCTGTCTCCCTTCGACAAAACCTGTCTGGCGTGGTCAGGGGACAGGTTCCTGCTGACTCTGCACGGGAGAGGGTGTGGGACCCCTTCGGAGGAACGTACACCTTGCTGGCCTGCATGAAACGTGGGCTCCCAGAGTCCAGCTGGTCCCCTGGTTCAAGGGCAGTGGCATGGAGGGGACATTCTTGAGGTAGCTCGATGCTGCCTGAGAGCTTCTGCAATGAGGTGAGGTAGGGTGAGCTGGGGAGGAATGCACAGAGTGGGTGCCCCACCAAGCTGCCCCCACACTGGAAGAGCCTGGTGTCTCCAGTTATTTTGATTTTTTCCAACTTCCAAAAAGTGCCTGTCACCGGGAAGCCTTCCTCTTTGTTATTGTAGCAGTGTAACAAACTATTATTCTTTATCTCTAGGCTAAAATCACTACTCATCATTACAGCACCTAGAACAGTGCCTTATAGATTGTAAATGCTCACATAACATTTGCTTTTACAAAGATTCACTCATTTAACAAAGCATATTTCTGACACCCCTCACATAATATTCTCATTCTGCTCTCTGCTTCCTTCTACCTGGTATAACATGAGTACTGGTGGCACAATCGAGCGTCCTCAGAGGTTGACAGAATCCTCAGGGGAGGGGTCGGGTTAGGGACCAGTAAGGGAAACAGAGGCTCCCATGTGACTTGGATCAAGCGTGTCTCTATCGTCTACAGCTCAAGATCAACTGCACTAACATGACACAGCTAGGCCTGAGCAGTGAGGATGGCAACATGATCAGGGGTGGCCCCTGCCTGCATGTAGTGAACGGTAAGGGGTTCAAGGGACAGATGTCACCTAAATGGAAAGCCGGCAGCACAAAGAGGACAAGAAGTGCAGCAAAAATGACCACAAGATGTAAATGTTGATAGAATTCATGATTACCTACGTCATTCTGGGTCCCGATTAGCACTCAGTACCACCATCTACGTTCATCCAGTGCTTCCCAGTTTCCATATTGTACTCTCAGGTTGTTTACAGTGATTCATGCAACAAACCCCTCTGAAGTTAGGTGGGCTAATAGGATCAGAGAGACAGTAGCCTACTTACTGTCCCCCAGCCAAGCAGCAGCTCCACCGCCCTGACGTTCTGAAACAGAGCCTCCTTGCACAGGCACCAGGCACCCACAAGATACCGCTATCGAACATTAGTGCACAGTTAGAGGGAACGCGTGAGGACAACTGCTTGCCAGGCAATGCTCTGAGTGCATTACAAGTATTAACTTAATTTTTCTTTGCAGTGACTCCAGGAGTGTGCTATTATGATTAAAGTCATTTTAAAATGAGAAAACAGAGGCCTGAAAACTCAGCAAAGAGAAGACGGAGGTTTTGTTTCCCTTCAGAGGCAGGGCGAACTGCACACTTGCATGTACTACTTCTGGCTACCACTTGTAACATCAACAACATGAGGTTTATTTGGGTAACAGTAAGAAAGAGTCTTCCTCCTTCATCCCGTTACCCAGCCTGACTTTTCATCGTGGCACTGGCTGGTCATTCCTGGTGACACTGGATGTTGACCTGCTTCTGTCTCCTGCAGAGAATGCAAACTTCACCAGGGCAGAGCGTCAGTTTTCTTCTCTCGTGCACCTAAGTGCCCACACAAGGAATGGACGACGCCTGGCACAGAACAGGCGCACAGATATTTACTGAATGAACACACATGCACACTCCTCCTTGCAGTGGGAGTCTAGACAATTTTAAAAAAACAGCTAAGCCAGTCAAAAAGATGTGGCGATTTAAAAGACAAGCAGAACAGAACACACAACTGGCCCTGTTCACCTCAGCTTGGATTAAGCGGGTGTGGAGTATCCAATGGTCACAGAGGGAGTGACAGTGTTTATGCAGAGCCCTTCCCCACTTGCACAAACATTGAAGGAGTCTGGGGGGCCAAGGAACAGGCCAGGTGGCCACAGCAGTCTCCTGTGTGATCAGGACCCACCAGGCCTGGCTTGGGTGTGGCAGGAGTGGGCAGAGCTGAGGGCAGGCGTGTTTTTGTGGTGAGACGCAGTCTGGCCGCCCAGTGTCTGGGACTTCCTGCCTGTGGCCGGGCAAGGACGTGGAGGAGCCCACATTTAGAATTATTTCTAATATCTAAAACTGAATCTGTGATTTTCTTCCCCTCCCCCACACATACATACACATATCCCCTTTCAGATAAAAAACACGATAAAAAATGATAAAAATATTCAGAATGGAAAAAAATAAAAGTCAACACAAATTAATACAAAAATAAAGATAAACATGCTAAGAATATAAAGATGATAGTGATCAAATAAGGCATGGCATTTATATAGAAGATAGAGCAGCATAAATGTTAGTGTTAATGCTACAAAAACACCCTCCTTAACTCAAAACCTATCTTTTGGGAAAAAGAAATCAACTTATGCCCGAAATTATGAGCAGTCCAAGCAGCGAATGGGCTGTGATCTAAATGCTCCACAGGTCGCCAGTGCGCCCCCAGAGCTGGTTTCCCCATTCACTTCTCCCATGGCAGGGGCGCCTCATTCTGAGCCCAGGATCTCTGGGGCTGTGGGCAGCGTGAAGTGGGAGGCAGAAAAAACCAAAAACCACTTCTTCCTTTGTGTATGATGAGAGACAACACCCATTTTGTTTTCTTTAGCCCTCCACCTGGCTCATGAAAGCCACCCTTGGGTGCCCCAAACTTCTCTGCTCCTGAACTGCCTTCCTTCCTAGTAAGCACCTGCTCCCTTGGTACAGAGGGTCTTGGTGGGTATTAGGAATAAAGCAGTTGACACTGAATTAATTCAGATGAAACGGTGTCAGGAAAATATGTCTACTTCTACAATTTTCAATTGTCCTGGAAAGGGAGTATGAATTCTGAGCGTCTTCTGTTAGGTGAGCTAGGTGGTGGGTGTGAGCAAATACGAGGACGGAGAAAGCTAAACAAAAACAAAGACAAAAAACTCTGCAAGGGCAGGGTGGAAGAGAATGTGAGAGAATGTGAGGGCATTTCTGGGCCGGAGGCAGGGACAGTGGAGGTGGGATAGGCTAAAACAACCAGGAGGGCTGACATTGTGTAGAGGAACCTTGAGCACAGAAAGGGGATGACCTTTGAACCCCACTCCCCATTAAGCACATGAATCTCTCACAGGGCAAGATTTTGAAAAAGGTAATCACTGGAGTCGAAAAGTCTAGAATCTGTGCCCATAGCAACTCTAATCTGCTTTTCGCTTCCCAGAGCTTCTTCCCTTTGATTTCTCAACACTCAGGCTTTCCCCCACAAGGTTAATGGTCCTTGCTGTCCCTCTGTGTGACTCCCCTCATCCCCAAGTAAGTAAAAAGCCATGGGGCGCCCAGTGGGAGGTCTCCAGCAATGGCTGGGCAGAGGCGGCACCGCCCTTTGGGTCAGCAGTAACTTGGAGGCCCCCTGTAATTAGTTACCCTGGTGCCCTTGCCCCACGCTTGGGGGGAAATCACCACTGCTTCTCCGAGTGTGTTTTCTCAGGTCAAAAACTTCCCAGGTGACTCTCTCATGAAGCACCTCTCAGTTTCTCTGGGTCCTGCCAGTCACTCCCCTATCAACACCCTTTTCCTGAGCAACTCACAAGAACCAGCTGCTCACCTCTGGGAGTCTTACCAGACGGTTGTTAAAGCCATCATTACAATGTAAGTACTGTAAACTTAAAAGTAAATAAATTGTACTAAAACCAAAGGGATGCAGACTTCGAACTCATCGCTTCTTAATTATTTCACTGTGCTTCCGTGTCACCTATGCCCTGGAGGTCACTGACATCTACTTCCCGTGTCTGGGAGAAATGCTGTATGGATGGTGTGCCAGTGCACACCTCTTCCCAGGTCTGCGCACAGCGCTGTCACATTGGGAGCTTGAAAGCGGTCATGACGGGAATATTTACACCACGAAAGCCGGCAAATCAGGCTACAAATTGGCTTGATTTCTTCTCTTCCTGTCTAAGAAAGTGATGGAGAAAATGGTAATAGTACAGATGCAATGTGAAAGTGTGTGTCTTTAGCCGTTAACATTGTGTTAACAGCACCAAAAAATGGGCGAATAGTCATCCAGCATTTAGCTCCACAGAGGAGTCACTCGTGTCAGTGAAGGACGAGTGACACCCTGACATACATCTTCACTGTTGCACTTTCGTCTTTTCAATGTGAAAAAAAAGTCAAACAATATTCATGTCGAAACTACATTGGCTTATGAACAGGCTGGTTATAACTATAAGAATCTGAGCAAACATCTACAAAAGCATTCTATGAGAAGTAATTTGCATTTTTGTTATTATTTGTAAATTCTCTGCTATACATCCTTTATATCAGTAGAGTTTATAATAAACATATGCTCTATATGTGCATATGCATGTCACACACACACACACAACCTCCCACCCCCGCGCCCAGTGGGCTGTTAAACATTGACCCACACATGCCCTATTTGCTTTTCATCACCCCTGAGTTTGGATACAGTCCCTCGCTCCTTCTGCCCGTTCCCACACCCCAGGCCCTGCACAAAACAATGCTGCTGATATGCCCATCAATAAGCTGCAACAGGTTGTCTATCACATGTCCTCAGAGAATGGAAGGAAACCCTTCGCATTTAGGAGCCTGGTGGGCACTTCGCCACTCCCCTTCACAAGTGCACTCTCACCAGTTGGAAGCCTTATTCACCACTCACCAACAGCATCGCAGTTCTTAACATTCTTGGGCAGCTCAGAAAAGGATCAACATCTCTAAATTAGACCTGAACAGTACTGAGTTCTACGGGAAACAATGCCAAGGAGATTCAGAGGTCTGTACTTCCAAAAGCTTCATTTTCTTAACAAATGGCCTTCTAAAAGTCCTCTGCTATCTGAGTAGTTAAAAAAGGGTGTTTTTTTTTATGTACGAGTTTATTTTGTTACACTATTAATTAACTGGTTGATTATTGTTCATCAATTTACTTTTCAATTTCGCTAGGACATCAACTTTGATTTCAGAATTCCAACAGAAGACAACTCCATTGACTCAATTAGAGAATAAAAGCGCTGTCTTAGCAAAAACTTTCTTAAAAGGAAGTCTCTTAATTCTTCCCTGGGCCACCATGAAAACAAGTGTGATTAAAGTGATCGTTGTTCTCCAAACCCAGCGAGGCATAATGGAGTCTATACTCTTCACCAGAAGCATACCAACAAGTGAGTGAGTTGGTTTTGTTTTGTTTTTTTTAACTCAACAAACCCTCCAACTCAGGATACTCTGTTACAAAGGATTTCCTGTAATTCTCCAGGAACATGCAATAAAAGAAAATTCATAGAATTTCAATTTCTGAAAATATACAAGGTAACTCAATTACATTTGTTTGCATTCTTAATCTTGGCAAAAATCTCTGTTATCCAAATTCTTCATTTTCTTTCTAATCCTCTCAATAATATTTAAATCATTCCTCCTTCCATTTAGGTCCTAGTTCTAGGACTTCAACATTTACCCATTTTTTTTATGATATTAGATTGAGATGTTGCTGCTTCAATCATTTCTTTGATTAATCAATTTAGTCTAAACGTGGAGTCCTTTAAGTTGGCATCCGATTAGTAAACATCAAACAAAAAAGCAAGTTCTTACAAGAAATTAAGCTGAAGGAGGCAGTAAACCGTATTAGTTTTCAGGTGTTTCCTGATATCGCCATGAATGACTGACATCCTATGATGATTAGCATCTTGAGAAGTTTCCTCTCCAGAAGAAACTGCTTCTGACTGTTAGTAAACAGCCCTTGCCAGAACGAAATGTGTGTTGGAAATGCCCAGTTATTAATCAAACATGAATATCAAATATTTACTGGTACTTAAGCAGGGCATAACACCAGGTGTTAAACATTTTAGATGTGTTTTTTCCTTTAGAGAAGACATCCCAGTACTCAGGTACTTTTCCAATAATGCAACCCTCAATTTTCGCTAGGTCTAAGGCTGCCCAATTAAGATACCATCTCTCCAGGCAACAAGATAGAAGGAGCTAGAGTTCCTATGAGCGGAGAGTTTTACCTGCTAGCCTGGGACCTGTTCAACACTGTGAGTCCACCTGTCCCACATGCTTCGAGATGAATCCGACCCTAATCCATACACCGAATGTCCTGTGAGCATGAGATCTGGAGCCAGTCTGTGGGCGCTGGCCCCAGCGCTGCCACTGATTAGCTGGGTGTCTTTGGACAAGTTATCCACCCTTGTTCATACCGCAGCATCCTCTTCTATGAAATGGGGATGACTGCACGTATTTAAAGCGCTTATGATGTGAAATTAGTAAATATGTGCAAAGCCCGGACTAGTAAGTGCTCAAGCAGGGCTAGCTGTTATTTCCACTGCCACCCCTACCACTGCAGCCATCAGGCCAGGGTGTGTTACTCTTTGGTACAGCAGGAAATGATAGGATAGGGGGCATATGGGACCTAGAAGGAGAAGCTTCGTAACCATCACCCCTGCTCCCCACACCTCCCTTCATTCTTCACATCCCTGCTCCCCTGAGGCCCTGCCCCTGCCAATCACCTTATTCCTTCTGTAGAATATCTACTCTACTCCTTCCAGCAGACTTCACCCACTGTAATCCCTTACCCATCTGATTCTTCTCACAAGAATGTCTAGCCTATGGAAATTTACATCTCTGTATATTTCCTGTTGTGAGAACTCAAGTAAATACACCTTACAAGAGTTCCTCTGGGGTTTTTAACTCTGCATCTGTTAGGTTGGCTATCTTTATTGCTTAGTTCTATTTTTGAAGCTTTGATCTGTTCTTTTGTTTGGGCCATATTTTTTTTGTCTTGGTGCACCTATTATGTTGTGAGGCACCGAGCCCTAGGTATTCGCCAGGGCAGGGCAACCCACATCACTGCCTTGTGGTGCTATCTCTGGATGCTCACAGAATTGATGGAGTATGGTCGCAAAAGGGAGGAAAGTATGAAGGCTATGCAAAGTGAAATAAAGAAAAATATACAGGGAACGGAAATTGGGCCTCAAATCAATGATTTGGAGCAGAAAGAATAAATAAACATTCAACTAGAAGAGAATGAAGAAACAAGAATTCAAAAAAATGAGGAGAGGCTGAGGAACCTCTGGGACAACTCTAAGCATTCCAACACCTAAATCATAGCGGTGTCAGAAGGAGAAGAGGAAGAGCAAGACATTGAAAACTTATTTGAAAAAATAATGAAGGAGAACTTCCCCAATGTGGCAAAGGAAACAGACTTCCAAGAAGTCCAGGAAGCTCAGAGGGTCCCAAAGAAGCAGGACCCAAGGAAGCACGCACCAAGGCACATCGTAATTACATTACCCAAGATTAAAGATAAGGAGAGAATCTTAAAAGCAGCAAGAGAAAAGGAGACAGTTACCTACAAAGGATTTCCCATAAGACTTCCTTTAAGTTCCCATATGTTCCCATCAGCTGACTTCTCTAAAGAAACCTTACAGGCAAGAAGGGGCTGGAAAGAAGTATTCAAAGTCATGAAAGACAAGGACCTACATCAAAGATTACTCTATCTGGCAAAGCTATCATTTAGAATGGAAGGGCAGATAAAGTGCTTCCCAGATAAAGTAAAGTTAAAGGAGTTCATCATCACCAAGACCTTATTAAATGAAATATTAAAGGGACTAATCTAAGAAAAAGATGATCAAAAATCTGAACAGCAAAATGACAACAAACTCACAACTATCAACAACTAAACCTAAAAAAACAAAAACAAAAACAAACTAAGCAAACTGCTAGAACAGGAACAGAATCACAGACATGGAGATCACATGGAGGGTTATCAGCAGGGAGGAGGGTGAAGAATGGGGGGAAAGGTACAGGGAATAAGAAGCATAAGTGGTAGGTACAAAGTAGACAGGGGGAGTTTAAGAATAGTACAGGAGAGGGAGAAGCCAGAGAACTTACATGTGTGACCCATGAACATGAGCCAAGAGGGGAGGGGATGCTGGTGGGATGGGTGCAGGGCAGAGAGGAATAATGGGGAGAAAAAAATGGGACAACTGTAATAGCATAATCAATAAAATATATTAAAAAAAAAAAAAGAATTCCTCTGGGGAAAGGGCTGTTGTGGAGGAGAAAGGGAAATAACACAGAAGCCAGCTCCCAGAGGTGGGAAGGAGGCCCAATGGGAGCAAGCAGAGAGCTCTGGACAGCACTTTGGGGTTGGTTTGAGGGGAGGGGACACAGACGTGTAACCCAGAAAAGGCTGGTGCAAGCTCTCCACGTTGGCTGTCACGCTTTGAAGCCCTCCGTGTTGTGGAGAGGGCCTGAGCTTTCCTGAGGCTGCAGGTTACCCAAAGCTTCATTCGCCTCAAATGCCAGGCTAATCCGCTTCAGAACAAGAGCGGTCCTCGGGGCAGAGGGCAAGTCCTTCCAGTCATGAAATCGAGAAGGCATTTCCGTGTGCCAGATGAACATGTCTACACTTATTTTGAGAAATGATCTGCCATTGTGTTATTGACAAGACTAGTTGGGACCTCAAGATTTATTAGGGAGCCCAGTGTGCCTGACAATCTTACTTAGATAGGAATCTAAAGCGTAAACCAGTCTTTCGTTCAGGTTAGCACAAAACCTGATTTTCATGTAACTGTTGTTCCCCGGTGTTTACTCAAAAGAGAAGGTAAAATTATAAGGATTTCCTTAAATCTTGCTATTAGCAGTAAAAGCTATTCATATTAACCCTCAAAAGGCAGTGCCCTACCTACCAGTGACACCACAACACAGCTTTCCCACTCCACTGCAGACCACAGCAACACTGAGAAACCCTAAAGAGACGACTTGGAGAGAAAGGGGCGGGATGGAGAAGCAGGGAAGCCAGGGGAGGGGCGGACACTGACACCCAGCTTCTACCTGGTGCCCCTTGCCCCCAGTCAACCCTTGGGGGCCTTCTCCCCGTTCTGGAGACTCTCACCTTGGAGACAATGTGGCTAGGCGACAAGGGAGAGATCCTAACTGTCCATTAAGCAGCCGCCAAAGGCCAGGCACTGTGCAACAGTGTGTCCACTGGTTTTTCCACATTCGTAACAATCCTATACAGCAGTTATAATTTCTGCTCATTACATGGTTGAAGAAAGAGCTGGTGAGTAGTACAGTTCATATGCAAAAGATAATCGCTCAGTTCTAAAATTATGAACCACATGATTTTTATTTCCTGCTCAAGTAGGGGAGGAGAGGAGGAACTTCCGACCCCTCTGAGGCAAGAGAGAAAGGTTCAAAGGCATCCCATCCCAAGTTGGAACTCTGAAGGTACTTGCTGATTAAAAGATGCAGGTGTTAGTCCTATAGTGCTTGTAAACATTAGACAGGGCTAGGCCTCAGCTCCATTGTGAGTCAGTGGACTTTCTTTTATGAGCCCAAGCTCGCAATCACCATTTATAATACTTTTATGGAGTAGTCTTCCAAAAGTAAAACTTAAGAATACGACCTATCCACTCATTTAAACAGTGTATTGTCTAGTAGGTAATGCTTGGGATGTGGCAGTCAATAAAACAAGCAGAAGACCCCCTACTCTCACAGGCAAATTAGACTCCGAAAAGGGTGAGGGCCGAGTTAAGGAACTACTGTTGTTTTCATCGGGCATTTTAAATTGTGTGGTGCTGACATGGAAGAGTGTGTCCTTATCAGTTGGAAACGCATATTGGGGTATTTATGGGTTAAACAGAGTGATACCTGAGATTTGCCTTTACTATCCCAAGTAGGGGAGGGGACACCAACGGGGAAAAAGATAAAACAAGATTGGCAAATGTTTATAATTGCTGAATCTGGAAGATGGGTAAAGGGGGCTTATCATATTTATTGTTTTCGCTACTTGTTTTTATTTGGAAATTCCTTCAATCAGAGGATGAATCCCTCCCTCTGTGCAGCTTAAAAAGGTAAAAGTTAATTTATGGTGTGTCAATCAGACAGATACAAATGCTATGCAGAAAAATAAAGCAAGAAAGGGAGATGGGAAATGCTCGGAGGGGGTGGATAAATACAATATTTCCACCTGGCTTGTAGTCCTTATTTATTTCCTACATAGAATTTAAGAAGACATGAGTTAATCATCTGCCTCTGTGTAAGGCAGTAATACACACCAAGTTGAATAAACTGGTGATTAATGGGCACCCAGTTTTCCCAGAAACAAGAGAGCAATTTGAGTTTATGAAAGATGTGAGTTTTGAAGAAATGTTGATGAAAATAATGATGGCTAACATTTACCTAACTTTTCTCTATGATCAAATTTGGTTTTACACGCATGTTAGAGGATGATTGATTTGACCCCCATCATAACCCCAGGAGCTGGGACCGTTTCCCTCATCTCTAATATGCTGCCCCTAAGTTTAGAGAATCTGGAAAGCTTCCCCAAGGTCATGCAAACTCTACGTGGTGGACACCAGTCTGAATCCAGGTGGTCCACTCCAGAGCCTGAACGTTTGTCACATGACACCACCTACTGCGACGGTTAAGCAGCATTTGGATAAACGAAGGGCACAAGACTAGGCATAAATAGGAAGCAGGGACTCGGTATTTCCTGAGTGTTTGCCACACACAGGATGCTGCTTTGCACCGGGGGTTCTGGGGAGGAATAAGGCAGATATGGGGGAACAGCCAAGAGCAAGCTTTTCCGGGCAGGACGGTGCCGGAGAGCAGACATTACAGGCAAGGGGCCCAGTGAGACCACAAGGAAGCTTCTTCCGAAGCCCAGGGATCTGAGGGCAGGAATGGAGGAAGGAGAAGTCCTTGGGCAGGTTCTCTACCACTTCTCTTCCTGTGCACCCACCACCATCGCCACCCACCCATCCACATCCACATGCTGCACCTTGGGCTGCTGACTACATTCCAAAACGTGGCCCTACAACAGCACCAGGCAACCAGAATTCACCTGACTGCGCGGCAAAAAGTGCTGATTCCCAAGATGATACTGACAGGTTCAAAAAACTGTTCATGCTTTTCTCTGTGGTGGGCACTGGTCGAAAACATAGGAAATACAGTGTGAACAACACAAGGTCTCTCTTCTCATGAAGAACAGACGAGACATATACATTGTCTGTTAGGTGTTGATAAACACTATACATAAAATGAAGTCGGTTAAGAAGGAGATGGCTTGCAAGGCCACAGAAAGCATGACCAGGAAGACGTCTCTGACAAGGGGACGCTTGAGCAGGAAACTGGAAAAAGTGAGACAGTAAGGCTTCCATATCCGGGGGAGAGTGTTCTAGTCAGAAAACACTTTAAGGTTGGAACTTGTTAGGCATATTTGGGAACTCAGAGAGGCTGGCCAGCCAACACTGAGGGAGCAGGTGGGGGCCAGGAGATGAGATCAGAGCGAGAGGGCAGAGCAGGGCCAGACTGGGGAGGGTCTCGGAGGCTGTTCCATGGACTGGCTTGGACTCTGAGTGAGACAGGAAACCACCAGAGGAGTCTGAATTAGCCGACATATGCACGAGTTCACTTAGGCTGCTGTGAGATAGTAGGAGGCATGGGTCTAAGGAAGGAGACCAGCTGGAAGCCTATCGCACTAATCTGGGAAGAGAGGGCAGTGGACTGGGCCAAGTGGGAGCAGAGAGGACTGAGAAGTGGGAGGATTCCGCATGCTTTGGGTAGAGCCCACAGGGTGCGCCTGTGGGCTGGACCTGAGGTATGGGGGATGCGACCAGAGAACTGCTGAAGGCTTTCTAATGGAGCCTTTTATCTCTACCTTAGGTTCCACCATCAACCTTCCCTTGGGGTTAAGCCATTAGAAGGGGCATTCACTGGTCAGATTTGAGTTCTAAACATAGCAACCCATGCCAGCTCAGCAATTATTCTACTTGTCTAGGCAAGAGATAAGCATCCAAAAGGCTGGCAAGGGGGCATGAATAAGTGAAAATAGATTGAGGACTATTTAGGAAGCTGTTGCTAACTGATTGGACAAGGTAGGAAAGGAAAGGAAAGCGGCTTGCAGTGACCAATGAACGGTGGTGCTATTAACTAAGAACTGCATAAGGAGGGGGGGGGAAAACCAACCCTAGGAAGGTAGAGGTAGGTCTGGAAATAGAGATTCTGAATGCACTTCTGGGTGGGTGACTTTGAATCAATTGTGCAAAGGCCAACAGATAAACCTCAGAAGCCATGTGAATAAGAGTGGGAGACTCAGACAGGCCCACTGCATGGCTTTTCTTTTGATTTATTTTAAAATACAATAGGGCCTCACTATTTGGGCCAGAAACTCGAGATCAGAATATTCTAAGGGGAATTTCATTTCACTATTTTCGAAGAGGAATAGGAACTAAAACTAGGCTACCAGAACCCATGCTCGTTTTAACACGATAGGATCTTTCCAAGACCTGTCTTAATAAACTAAATTTACGAATAATAGAGCAATTTTTGTACTAACACTAAACAATGTGGTTTGGCTATATTCCCCCCACCCCCAAAAAAAGCTAAATTCTGAATAGGAGAATAACAAATATAGGCTTCTTAAACTTGTTTTTACATTTTTGAACTCTAAATTGGTAAACTAGAATTAAGGTTTTCACCCAAAACCCACACCCCAGCATTGAACATAAGACTTCTCAATTCCACTCTACAGTGGAAACAAAACCAGACAAGACCTCAAGTCTGACGTTTGGTTCAAGGTCAATGGTGTTCCCGTGAACATGCTTTCTACTGAGAGCACGAGGATGAATACGGCATAATCTCTGTGTCCCAGGAGAGCCCCAACCCCCCAAAATGTCTGAGGTGCCCCCCCTATGCAAATGAAGGCATGTTTATAGGATTGGAGTGGGGCTGATATCCCGTCTGGAAATGCATAGCAGTCACTCCACTGGCTTGGAACGTTAGAAAGATTTCTTACCACTAAAATTTCTCTGATAGTTGTTTCTATTCCAGAATAAACACTGTTGACTTTCCAAGAGCACTATAAGCCAGTGAAAGGCAGGCAGTGGACATAAATATTTATAGAGCACCGCATTTCCTGCAGACCCACACAACTTCCAAAGCAAAAGCTACTGGACTCCCCTGACAGAAAAGTGGTTGAACAAAAACACTTTCTGAAGAAACCTTTACGAAGTGTTGAGTAAGAGGGCCGTCAGATTTCCCCAGTGGGTTTCCTTTCCTCCTCTTTCCTTCACTTTTCTCCCTTTTTCTTCTTTTCTCCCTCCTCCCCTACTTCTTTCTTCTTTTTTAAATATTTAGCTACTTACTCAGAATTTCCTTTCTTCAAGTAGTCTGTGAAAACTGAGATTTTTGCCTGAATTTGTTGAAATTCAGAAAAAAATTATTTTGTTCAACCACTTGCACTCAGGAGCTCAGTGCAGTCCAGTGAGAGAAGGCAGGCTACTAAATGGTTAGGGAAATGCCACATCGCGGGGGCCTGAAATGAAGAAAGGAGAATGTGAAGGAGCTGGATGAGAGGGGTACTGAGCTCCCAGGGGGGTGGGCGGAGAGGTGGGCTTCTCCGTCCTGGCTCACAGAGAACATCCCTTGCAGCCATGTGTTGTCTCAGTTGCTTTTCTAAGAGAGCCACAGGACAGAGGCGGATGGAGTAAAAGATGGAGACGGGCAGTGGGTAAGACAAAGCAACTGAGAGTGGTCACATTGCTTCCTAATTCCCATCAACTCCTTCTCGCTCTGCATCGCCTTGGCTGATATTCCAGTGCCGAATCAACTCGCTTCTCACCACCTCTTCTGCAGCATCTTTTCTGCATCTGCCATAGCTTCCCGACTGCTCCACCTGAATGATAAGCCGGCATTCATCTGCTATGTCCCCGCCATGTGTTGACAACAGTGGCTTTGCATCGCACACTTGTAAGCCACGGTCGAGACTTCTGATGCTAGTAAGAGCTATGCAGCCCGGGCCCCGCCTACCTCTCCAGCTCCATCTCCCACTTATTACTTGTTCACAGACACAGGCTACCTTTCTTTGCCTCAAACTCACAGAGCTTATTCTTCTCTTAAGGCCTCCATACGCTTTTCTTCTCTCTGCCTAAAGCGCTCTTTCCTCAGATCTACTCAGGATCATGTTTTGTTATTTAAACCTTCGCTCAATGTTCCTGGCTCACACGGGCCTTTCTGACCACCCGGGCAAACAGAGTGGGTCCGCCCATCCCATCTCCCTGTTCTTTTCCTTAAAGCACTCACTACATAAGAGTCTACCCCCTCCCCAGATCTAGTCTGTTTTGTTCATCACTGTGCCCCCAGAATTTAGGAAATTATATTTGTTCAGTAAACTAATTCTAATCTGAACTCCCAAGTGTAATAAACATTCTATGTTTCTACTACAGTGAAACAAACCAATAAGCATGTGTCTCTTCCCTATCCCTGACCATTGACATTTGCCTCAGGAAACCGAGGGGCCTTCTCCCACCACGGGGATGGTTTTTCCCAGGATTTTCACATTGGCTCATCATTCCAGCCGTCTAGTCGCAGGGAATTAAACTGAAGTGTGACACCCAGTAAACATAATAAAAGAGCTGTTATTTATCAAGGGTTTATTACATACTAGGTGCTACCCATACATTATGCATTTAAACCAATAACATCTTTCTTATATGGTTTTGTCCCCACTTTAGAAGGCATTTTCAAATAACTTCCAAATGGCATGGATAGACTGCCAAATTTCAGACTATTCCTGCATTTCGACTCTGAGTATTCAAACCTTAGAAAAACAAACCTATCTCTGCCATGCATACCTTTTTCCCCATAACTAACATCACAGAAACAGTGTTTGAACTAAGTACCACAATAAGTAAGCAAAAAAAGTAAGAAAGCATTTGCTTTGATTGCTGTATCTGCTATGCACACTGAACTATCAAGTAAGAGCTTCCTTGGTCAAGAGTATGGTATACATTTCTGAACATTTGTAAAGTGTTTTCTGCATATATTAGTAATCCAAAACCAAGGAGATGTTTAGAGTAGTTATGGCTAGCTAGTACAGGAATGTGTTCTTGTTTTCATTTATATAAGAAGTTAAAAACAGCCCCGACCAGTGTGGCTCAGTTGGTTGGGCATCGTCCCGTAAAGCGAAAAGATTGTCAGTTCGATTCCTGGTCCGGGCACATGCCTAGGTTGGGGTTAGGTCTCCAGTCAGGGTGCAAATGAGAGGCAACCAATCGATGTTTCCCTCCATCTCTTTCTCCCTCCCTTCCTCTCACTCTAAAAATAAAATAAAATTAAAAAAATATATATATATATAAAAGAAAGAAATTAAAAACAAATACCTGTTAAGTTCCTACTTGGAAATTTCTTAAGCTACAGTATTAGGTTAGACAGTATCGCAATCTTGATGCGGGAGACCAGAAAGCAAAGCAAATCTTATTTTCCTCCTCAGGGGTATTCTGGGTTTTGAAAGGCGCCGCTATTACGGAGCTCATCATCCTTCAAGTTTTAGAATTTCATAACATTTTCTTTCATATCAGGATAAATTCTAAAAAGAACGACAGAAAGAAAATATAAGAGTGTTTCATGATCCTGACACTTTTTGGAAACTTCCCAGATCCCAAGTGGCTACAAGGAATGTTTTGTTACAGCAGGGTGCACACGTGCACAGAAGGTTCCGCATGCACACAAACATTACTTTCGCATTGCTCTCTCTGCCATTTTAGTTTCGGGATCAGATCTTATTACATATTGTGATTAAATGGTACTCCTTAGAGTTTAATCTCAACTGTTATAGGAGGGGGATGGATGAGCATGTATCTTACAGAGACGGTGAAGAAAAGTGGAAAAGAGCCAAGACCACCAAGATTTTCCTCCATCGCTATATTCCAAAAGCGTCCAACGATTTCCCTAAGCACTTTCCCGGACAGAGCCAATCCCAGTCAGCTCATCTGGACACCCATCTCAACATCCTTCGAGGCCCACCCTCATTATCCTTAGCAAGAAACTAACTCTCTAAAGGCTCTGATCTAGGATGGGCAAGGCATGATTTAAGGGAAGGTATTTCTTTTACAAAAATTAACTTGTAAAGTCTATGTCTCCCCCGTATGCTCCTCTCACATCCACTCAATCAGCCTGTGTTCCTGATTTTGACCATGATGTTTCATACTTCATGTATTTCATTGGTTCAAAATTTTAGAAGTATGAGATGCCTAAATATTTAAACTGGAAGCTGTTTCAGACCAGCTCCCATATCCTCCTCCGAGGCAGCTATAATATTCCAGCACAACATAGATGCTTAAGCTAATAACAGGTTTACACGGTTAAAGGGAACAAACACAGGGTCGTATATTTACGCCCTAGATTACAGTTTTTCCTCTCTCGCAGCACATCAGAGAGGCGCAGATGTTAGTGTTTGAGAACTGTCTAATCACACAGCCACGGGAGGCTGAACTCGGAGATGGCCTGGCATCAGCCCCTCCAGCCCTTCCTCGTAGCCTCTCATCCTCCCTGTTGCCTCCCGTCCTCCCCGTCCCCCCTCCATCATCCTCAGGCTGAACAGCGGTGAGCATGCATTCTTCTCCCCACCCCACCCCTGCCCCCGCGATGCCTACAAATGTCCTATCCTTTGCATCTACTCCTTTCCAAAGACTCGAATTTCTGCTGGAGTTGGTGTTGGTTCTGAAGACCTCTTAAAGCATGAGGGCGTCAGTCACATGAGCAGGGAGTCAGGAGGTGGCTCTGGAAGGACAAGGTCTACACTTGGATTCCTCCTAGGCCAAGGGCTGCCAGCCCCTCCCTGCCAGGCAGGGTGCAGGGAGTAAACGTTGCTGGGGCTTTGGTGGCAGAGTTAGGAGAGGGTTAGGAAAAATGCCCCAAAAGAACAGACTCCTGGAGGGTATTAGGAAGGGCATGCTCACCGTATAGGCAGAGCCAGCATGCCTCCCAGAGACATGGGTGACATGTTGAAATTAAAATAAACAGTATGAAAGCACACTTAATTACAGTGAGAAACAGCCATGTGTTATCAAAGCTCCCACTGAGTCAACCTGACACTGAGTGAGTGGGTCTTGGACAGGAGTGAGAGCTGGAGAAGGCAGGTGCAGAAAAAGATCTTGAGGAGGCTTCAGGGTTTAGAGGGTGGACAGAAAGCAAACACTTCAGTGGGATTTTACTCTCTAAACAGGGAGGAGGGTGGGAAAATGGAAGGGAACAGTGCTTGGAGCAGGAAAACCCAGGCCTTGCCAGAGGTGGGAAGGAGGCTGGCTCTCAATGGAGCTCCTCCACTCTCATTATTAGAAAGGACCTACGTGGTCAGAGAGATGATCAACCCCTTGAGATATGGGGAGAGGAGTATTTACACTAAAGTAAATCTAGAAAACAGAAGGCAATGAGCTGGGAGCCCAAGCCTTCATTGCCCTCGGGAAGGCACTAATGTGCATTAAGGATTCACACATCTCTGCAGACAGATGCCAAAAGCAATTATCTGGCTGCAAGAGCTGGCCAACTTCACTCCTACCCAAGTACGTGTAAATCAGTTTCACTTAAACAGGATTCACTAATGCACGTCTTTCACTCAAACGGCCAAAGTGAATGTTTTAAACTTTTAAAAATACATCAGACCACAAATGTCTTACAATGCTCTCATTTACTATGTTATTATTTAACTCTGCCACGTCCAACTCAAGAAATAGAGAAACTCAGTTACAATGTAAACCATCGGAGCAGAATCTTGTATGCAGTGGTAGAGTAAGACTAATTTATTCAATGGATACTTATTGAGCGTAACTATCAATGCATTTTATTGATGCTAAGAAAGGTTTTTTTCCTCCTCACAACTTATGGACACATCTTTGAGAAGGCGATGTCAATTTTATTGACAGAATTTCTTTTCTTAGTAATACATTTTTAAAAAGTCTTTGTAAAGTATAGGATTGTCTAAGCACTATGTTGTACACCTGAAACTAACACATAATCCTTGAATGTAGAAAATAAAATAAAATAAAATAAACAGTATATTCCTTTTTTTTTTTTAATCTTCACCCAAGGACATGCTTACTGATTTTAAAGAGGGGGGAAGGGAGGGAGAGAAACATTGACGTGAGAGAGACATCAATTGGCTGCCTGTCACATGTGCCCCGGTCCAGGGACCGCACCTACAACCTAGGTATGTGCCCCGGCCAGAAATGGGACCCACCACCTCTTGCCTTGCAGGACCCCATGCTCCAAGCACATCCACACCAATAAATGCAGAAACAGTGTATTTCAAAAGTATCTTAGATTTAATGAAACAAGAACTCATCAATATCATTAAAGTTGCAATTCAAATGTTGCCTTTTCTGAGCCGCTTCCCCAAGCATCAGTCTAAGGTGTCCCAACCATCGCCCTGATTCTTCCACCTTGCTGATCACATCTCTATGGAGACCATGTTTCTTGTGTTCACTGCTTGGCCTAGAATAGCATCAGACATCATTCTAGGCATAGAAGGTTCTCAGTAAATAGCTATGGAATGAAGAAAAGTTACCACTTATTGAGCAATTACTACATGTCAGACCCTGAACAAAATACTTCAGGGGGGAAAAATTCACTTATTCCAGCAACTCTAAAGATGGGGGAACCTATGGCAGGTAAGCGGAGAAGCCAGGACAAGACCTCAGCTCGGACAAACTTCAAAGCCAGACACACAGGTACCATGTCATACTGTGCATCACATACAAGCCCTGGGAAGTTCTTTGCTAAATTCTGTGACTGGTCCAAAAATATACAGCAAGATCCCAGAAGCTACAGAGAGAGGTAAAGCTGTTCCCCCAACCGTTGAAAGGTAATATTCATCTACAGATTTCCACAGTCCCCTCTTTTCCTAGGTGCTTCCTATAGAAGGTCCTGTGTTAACACAGAGGTGGAGATGCCTCCATCTCTGCCCAATAAGTTGAGGGGAGGCTGCAAGGAAGACATAAGCATTATATGGGAGGACCCTTCCATTGGTAAAAGTGAGCACAGCCCACAGAGGGCTCTGTGAGTTATCTTGAATGATAGGGACATAGGGTATATGAGGGAGGAGCTAGAAGAAAAGTAGGTGCAAGTGCCTTGAGTGCCATGTTCAGGGGTCTGACCTTTGTTTCACGTGATCAATGGTTTTCATCAATGACCTATTTCAACGTGGGCCTATGCCATCCCAGCCGAACCTCTTTCTGTTCAGCATCTAACTCAAGGAAGAAGGTTGAAATTGGGCGCTGCCGTTCCTATACCAGCTGACTGACATGCCTAACAGAGACTTCTAACCCCAGCATAAAGAGAAAAGAAAGAAGACCAGCTAGAAAAAAAGGAGTAACAAAGGAGATGTGGTAATAAGTTAGTAGATATCGCTTCAGCTCAGACAGAGCCTATGAAATTTGTCATTTTGGGTCTCCATGAAAGTACTGAAGAATATCACAAACATACAATGTTTCCTTTAGAACAGAACTGGAAAAATCCAGCCTACAGCCTGTTTTGTGCAAGCAAAGATTGGTTTTTACATTCTTAAAGGGTAAACAAAGAATATATGAGAGGGACACACATGGACCACAAACCTAAAATACTATCTGGCTCTTTACAGGAAAGTGTTTGCCGCCCCCCTGACCTAGAACTTATCCTCCCCCATCTGTAGTCAGACACAGGTCATTTAAGTGCTTGATGTGACCAGACACATGGAGAACTAAATCCATTTATCACTTCAATAATTAGAGCTAATTGCACGGTATATGATGATTTACTGATTTAGTAATGCCTCTTATGAGAATTCTAAAGTTTTAGCCATTATTAGACTTACATCCATTTTTAACTTGGTCTTGGATATTTTAGAAAGATGTCCTTCTTACACTTAGGACTTGCTAGCTTTTGGCCAAATGCTCTTAACGGTTTGATCTTCCCACTGCTGGTGATAAGTGGCTTCCGTAGACTCTGTGGCACACTGGTGATTAAAGCTCACCAAAACAACTCCCTTAATTAGAGACCCGTGAAAACCCCGACTCTCCTCCCATCAGGTTAGTACATCAAGTGGGCGTTGCTCGGCTCTCTTTAAAACTTAGCCTAACATTATCACTCTTCAAGGTGCCTTTCCTCTAAGACGATGTGGGAAGGGGGAAAGAAGAGGAGGGCTGTGGCATTTTGGGTCTATGAATTCAGCAATATTTTAGTTATCTATCAAACAGTAATTCAAGATTTACCAAAAGGAGATGTTTAGGTTTGGAAATTTTTACTGGGCTTGTATCTCATCGAAAAAAAAACAACATTTTTTTTTTTTTGGTGAACTTATGTACATAGATTAAAACAATACTCAAATATGCCTCAAAAATGAAAACTATTCCAGATAGAGTGTACAGTCAACCCCTAATCACTGGGACGGGAACCGCACAGGCTTACTTGAAGCTGTCCTCCAGCATCCGAATAACCTGTGGCCGTTATTCCACAACAAACCCAGGCCCCCTTGCTAGAATGGTTAGGCTGTATTCCTATCATCTTTGCTAAACATCTGTTGCTTTTCATCAGCATGAGCAATGTAAAGAGGAACATGTAGTCATCTCTTAATTACTTGAAAGCTGGCTCTGCAGTCAGTTCTACTTGGCAGAGACGCCCATAGCTCTGAATGCCCGATTGGATTGGGGTCAGCTTTTCATTTTATAGAGCAGGTTGATGCAGGCTGATGAAACATTGTATTTCAGATGCCTGCCACATGCCAGTACTAGACTGCTTATGGCCTCTGTCTCAGAAAATGTTTCCATTACCATTCCTACTTGAATACATGAGCATTTTGCTTCAGAAACCACATTTTTCCTGTCAAAAGAGACAGTGATTTTTTTTCTTAAAGAGCGAACCATTGCATTTCATTAAAAATATGCCTCCATGCTGCCCTCGTTTCTAGGTAGTGAAGTTCAGAGGAAAGAGACGTGAACCTGGGTTAAACCCTAGCTCTGCCCATGGAGAGCTGTGTGGCCTCCAGCAGGATCACTCATTGCTGAGATTCGGTTTATGAACAGCAATCACCTTTAAAGCAGACTATGTGCCTGACTCTACAAATCACTTCATTAATCATTAGTGCTCAGCAGGGCTCCGGAGAGAAAGGCCATCACTTCCTAGATTACAGAGGAAGAAATGAGCAAAGGTGAGATAATCCAGAGGGCATAATCAACTGTGATTATTACATTTTCCTCATTAGAAAATGATCTAGCCTAAATAATTTCCTACAGGGGTCGAGGTCTCAGTGCCAACAAGCTGCGGAGACAAACGGCACGCAGAAGGCGGCTACCTCCCGGGCACTCGGTCTTAACCTCTATCACGGCCCTAAGTCTTTAAGATCATCCAAGATTTAAGCCTAGCCCCCACATTCTAACTTTACTATGCCATGGATCTAATCATCCCAAAAGGATTAAAAGATGACAACTGCCTGAACGACCAACTACCAGCAATGAAAGGCAGAAGGGGAGAGAAACTGGCAAAAAGTGGATTGCAGCCATTAAGAACCAGAGCATAGATTCAGGAATTACTGTTTTTAAAGGACTCAAAAGACATAATGCTGCCGAAGCATTTCCCATATTTATGCGTCAAACCACAAACCATTAAATCTTAGTTAAATCACTTTAAAAGCTCAGGTCCTTACCAGGAGGTGAACAAAACAGTCACTGGTTATTTTGGGGTTTGCAAAATTATTGCCACTTCCTTCCTATTGGTTTGTTAACAAGCGATCATTCAAACTCTTTGAAATACAGGTTGCATTTCCCATGGAAATATTTAAGTTTGGATTTGGTAACAATCATTCCTATTCAAGGCACTGAAGGAAGCTGGTGCCCATGGGAAAGATGGAGATGAGCAGGAAAATGTGATCAAGGAAAAGCAGGACTAGGGCATGGTTCTGACAGACAGAGAACTGTTTCTCACGGAGCCCGGTCCTTCAGCAGAGAGGTCCAGGCAGCTGCACCAGGAGGGAACAGGAAGGGGATGCAGTGCTGGGGATGCTCTATTGAGGATGAAGCCAGTGAGATGGGAGAACTCTGGAGAAAAACATTTATTTCTTCAGGTGGTTTGGCCGCTTAGACAAAGGGTCTCAAATAGGACAAGTAGTGTGGAATTGGGAAGCCAGAGGGTCTTATATCAAACCATCAATTTTGTACCTAAGTCTTAAATATTGTAGAACAAATAAATACCACGCGATTAGGGGTGGGATGGAGCAGTGAGCATGAAGCTTTAGCAAATACCAGGTTCGCATAAATCACTTTATGAGGGAGGCAGCCAAGGCCACCTGAGGTGAAGGGGCTTGCTGGGGTCACACCTGGCAATACCCAAGTTGCAAGATGCTTTCTTTCTCCTCAACGCGATGGGTTTGGAAATGTTTTAATAGCGTTTAATCAAAGCCCCAAGTTGACAAATTCTTTAAAAGTATGCCAACTACAGAAAACTGAGAAGCAAGAAGATGCCGATTTTAACACCTGATAACCCTTTTTATAGCGTTACACGACCTACCTGGGCCTGCAACTCTGTTTGGTGACAAATCTGACCTAGAGACAACATTCTGGTCTCCACCTGATTTAAATAGGAAACACGAGGTTGTTCTGTACGCAATCTGTCGGAAAATCCCCAAACCAACTCTGCCTCCAAGAGCCACAGCGTCCTTTGTGACGCCGGCTGGAAACAGCCTCCCACGGGACTCACACAGGGGTTTCAAAAATATGTGCAGTAGCTGCGGCCACCTGAGGGTGGTACAAAGGGAGCGCTGAGGACCAGCGCTTGATGAAATACCGGCTCTACAAACAAGACCCCACCAGCTCAGTTTTAAAAAGTCACCCACCTCATTGTTTTCAATGAACGGGGTAAAATTTAACGGCTTAACGACTTTCCCCAATTGGACCCACCTTAGGCTTCTAGTTTAAGAACCAGATTCACCAAAGGGCACAAAGAGGGGCGGGCCACCAGCGTTCCCCGCATACCCCGACCGGTCCTCCGAAGCCAGAAAGGGCGGCAGAGCCCCAGAGGAGCCCAGGGGTTACCTTTTGCAAAACAGCCACCGGCTCTGTACGCCCCCCGCCCCGCCCCGGGAGTATCTGCGGAGCTGGGCCACCAAGGCCAGTTCCACAAAGGCAGGGACCCTCCCAGCCCGAAGCGCCGGAGCCCTGGCCTCCGACCCCGCAGCGGTTTGCCGGTGCCGGGGGCCAGGCGCTGGGACCGACCGGTGCTCGGGAGTGGCCCTAGGTGGCTGGCGGTCGGGTCCCGCCTGGGAACCATCCTGTTTGAGTGGTGGGACGGGGTTTTGTAGCGCTCCGGGGTTCTCGGAGAAGCCAACGTTGCAGCCGCCGAGGCTGCGGGTGCAGGGTAGGGAGCGCCGGGCCCCCAGGTCCAGGCTGCGCCGGGGCTCGGGGCCGGGGACCCGGGGCCGGGCGGCGGCGGCGGCGGGTCGCCCCCTCCAGGCGGCAGCGGGCAGCGGCCGACCCCGGGTCTCGGCGGCAGGGGCGCTCCCCGCCACCGGCTGCCCGCACCCCGGAGCAGCACGCAGGGGAACGGGGCCCCGGCATCATGCTGCGCCCGCCACCACCTGCTAACTTGGGGCTCCTTCCCGTTCCTCGAGGATCCAGGCGTGCGGTCCCATCGCTCGAAGAGGACCGCGGGCGTGAAGGCGAAGCCGGCGCTTACCCGGAGAGGGGGGGCTCGCAGTGGGGGCCGCGCTCGCTGGTCCGGTCCGAGAAGGGGCGACTGCGCAGCGCCGGCTCCGGCTCCGGCTCCGGCTCCGGCTCCCGCTCCCGCTACCGCTCCGGCTCCGGCTCCGGCTCCGGCTCCGGCTCGGGCGCCCGCCGAGCGCCCCGCGCCGCCGCTGGGGCTCGGACTTCCTCTTCCTCGGGCTCGGCCCCGCCGCTCGGCCGCGCCCCGGCCCGCCCCTCTCAGCCCAGAAGCGGGCTCCCCCGGCCGCGAACAGCGGGTCCCCCCGTCCCGCCTCCCTTCTGCCCCGGGGCGAGAAAGGTGGGAAGGAGGAAAGAGAGAAAGAGAGAAATCGAAAGAGATTAAGCACTTGGACTTGTCTCTGGAGGCTTGCCAAAGCGAGCAGTCAAATTACAGCCCCTGGGGGGGAATTTAAAAAAATAAAAATTCCTGCTACTGTTTTTGTAGACACATCACTTTTCTTCATTTTCCAGGGTCTTCAGGTTTTTTTCTTTAAAATAACACCCAAAATAATTCTTTTAAGTCAACATCCTAGTATTCCACAGAAGCTCCGGGGAAATATGTAAAAAGAGGGGGAAGCTCACCGTTTTTCAGGCATCATTACCCTAATCACCTGAGTTAATGTACCAAATAACCTTTGCTTGGAGAAAGTGAAAAGGAGCAGAGACTAACCTTTGTAACAGCCAGATAGATGTTTAAAGGCACAGCTGTGTGGCAGTATTATGACGAGTCAAAGGTGCCTATAAGGGGATGGTCAAAGGCATGCGGAATGATTTCTTAATTAACACCTCTCTTGCTTCAAAGGCAGACGTAACAAACCAGTCTTGCCTACTGGTTCCATTAGGTTTTGTAATTGGTAAGAATGCATTTCTGCATTGCTTGTTCACAGCCTTTTAACTTATTAACCAGTTAACTTCACCAGCTGCGTGGCCTCGAGGGCATGGCTTCGCCTCTGTGCCTCGCCTCATTGCCTTCGTCTGTAAGATGGCGAGAAGGATGATGCTCAGGAAGGGACTGGGAGACTAACCGGTACATAATGAAGCCTGGTTAAATGTTAGCTCTCATTGTGGTTGATTTCTCCCCTTTTATCTGTTTTTATGGACGTACATAGTCGCGGAAGTTATAATAAAGATTCGGAACAAAATAAGGTTTTGTGCAGGGGGGCCACACAGTGGCACAGTTCTCTCCCTACAGCGTGTCGTTTATATTCTGTTTAGTCATTTATTTTGTCTCCACAACTGACTGGCATTACCTAAAGCTCTGAGGCTGGGTTATGCTTGGAATACATTTACCACAGATGATTTGCAATGGGATTACAGCAGACATTTGCCATCTTCAAAGCAAAGTTTCGGTTGTTCTTACAACAACCTTATGAGGTCCACAGCACAGGTGCCAGTTTCCTTTCCCAGACGGGAAACTGAGGCTCAGGAGGCTTCATGGGACACTTTCCAGTACCCTGCCTGTCACCCCATCTATGCCGTTACTTGCAATAGGAGTGAGAAGAGCACCTTCCAGGTGTACATCACATTTTGGTCTCTTTCAACTCTGTGCGCCAGGCGCTGGCCCTCACGGGACACTCAAAAGGCGCAAGGTTCGGAGACTAACTCATGAGTGCGTCTGTGTCTGACAGCTGGCGGGCAGGAGCAGCTGGGAGAGGACTGGTTTCCTGATTCCTCTCTCTCTGCTACTCTGCTCCCTGGCCGCACGTAATCACACATTTCTTAGCGCAGATGACTTAGAGAGAAGCGGTGTGATCTGACTGCCAGCCACATGCTCCACCACTTACTACTCACCTTAGTGTTGAGCTCCTCAGAATTGTTATCTAACAATTCTGAACTTTGGTTCTTTATCTATGGAATGGTGACTATATTTCCTGCCCAGCCCATTTCACTTACCTCAGTTTATTCATTAGGTGGGAGGTGGGAAGTGGAAATGGGAATGGGAGACCTTTTATTGATACTGAGTACCAAGCGCAGTACTAGGCACCTACCCCGCCTTGACATTCCTGATTCCCAAAGACATGTGCTCTGCCCTTCTGACCAGGAGAGAGTGATCTTGAAATCACCTGGTCTGATACACTGTGTGTCTAGTTTATCTGTGCGTGCCCAGCACTTAGCTCAATGCCTAACTCGCAATAGATATAAAATGTTTAAAGGGCAGGTGATTGGATGGGCGGACGAGAGGACGACATGAGTTGTGAAAATGCTGTCATGTAGTGTTCCATAACAGAAACATGCCACTCCTCCCTTTAAGGAAAAGTAGCCAATGGAATGACTTTCTAATGGTGCATCCACCATCAGGAAAATTTTTTGGGTGACTGGTCTTCCTAATGCTAATACTAATATCAGTCAAGGTCAAACGAGGGAAACAGAAACCACTTAAAGTATTCAAAAGAGAGAGGCTTTAATGCAGGGAATTGGCTCCACACGTGTTGGAAAAACCAAGAATCCTGAAGTTGTGAGGGAGTACAGATATTAGCAACTGCGGAAAGCCACCACCACCCATAGGATGGAAGGGGGGAGGGGGCGTTCCAGATGGAAGCTGTCTGTGGGAACCACTAGCCAGTGCCTTACATAGTGGCAGAGCGGGAGGGAAATAGACTGGTTCTTCCTGCCTCCACAGTCCAGTCCACTGCCTTCTGTGTGTTGAACACAGATGACAGGGGACTTGGAACATTCAGCCTGTCACCCCTGCAATCTTGTGATGCTGAGCAGGGAAGAGGCAAGAAGGATCTGAGGGCAATTACCCTAGGCCTAGCATAGCCCACAAATCATACCTTTTTCTGTCTCAAGTAAGGTTGAATCTATCCATTAGATTGCTTTGGAGGAAATGCTTTTGCCCTTTGAGATCACTGAGTGTCTCCCATAACATCTCATTTATTCCTCCTAGAGACCTGGTAAGGTAGATGATATAATCCCTAAGTCACGCACAAGTTCACAGAGACTCAGGAAGTTTCAGGGACTTGCTCAAGGTCACACAACTGCTCATAGTGGAGCAGACTGGAGCTTGGAGCTGTGTGTTCCAGTTCTCTGGGGCAGTCCACTAACCCAGCTGTTTTCAATGGAAGGCAGAACAACCACACACAGCCACACTTCAGGATTACTAATCTATTACGTACATATAGGAGTTAATGTTTGCAAAGGTTACAGAGTTAAAAGGCTGGATCAGGTCTTGCTTTCATTTTAGGACTTTTGGTGATAACTTTTATGAGGCTGTGATGACTGGACCGAATTTATGATCACACAAAATCGGAAAAATTATGGTCACTGGACTATAGGAGCACCTCAGGAAAAACACAAGTAACATTTATACTTCTTCTGGAAAAAAAAAAGCGATTTCAATTTCAAATTTGGTTTGACAATGACTTAGAATATTCTAACTGTTAAAGAGATGAGGGTAAGAGAAAGGACTTATGTAGTCGTCTCACGTAGAGAAGACAGACAGAAAACCAAGAATGTAAGTGCAGTGAGTGTGGTTGGATGCCTGTGTCTTCAAATTCTCTCAGCCAGGAGTGGGATCAGAGCCTTCATTGGTGTCGGTGTTCCTTTTCCTGAAGCCTCTAATTAGCTAGAAGGTTTAAAAATTAAGAAGCTATGCTAATCTCAAAGAGCGAATGATAAAGAAATGCCCACAGTTACTAGTATGTAGCTGAGGAATTTGAGGCAGAGGAATTTGAGGTCACCTGGAAATCCTGATATTTGAGAATCTCGCCGTTGCCGGCCTGCAACACAGCGCCCAGAATTCCCCTCACTGGTCGCCAGAGGACTAAGCCGAGTGTCCAGGAGGCACGTGCAAATTCATCATCCACCAAGGATAACACAGTGAAGGATCACCCTGCTCAGTGTCACACACGCAGAGTGAGTGTGCTGACCTTCTCAAAAAGTGGGATTTCCTGCTGGTAAAAGCCCCAGCAGAGGAGGGTGACCCTAGATACCAGCCAGGCCAAGAAGACAGCAAAGGGCCACCAAGAGAGGCAAAAAAGGGATGACAGAAATGTGCCTGGGTAATAGAAACATCTGAAAATGAGAAATGTAAATAACTCATGGTCAACATCATCAAGTTATCTATTCCTCTAATTGCCCAAATTTCCTCAGTATCAACCAATATAGTTAAGTAAGGTGTATGTTTACATGCTTCGTAAATATGGATGTTTGCAGAAAAAAAAGTCTAGAACTTGGAACTTTTAAACTTAAAGTGAATTCATCTGGGTTAAACAATCCAATATTATTTTATGCAGATGGCCTGGGCAGCTTTGTAGTAGGGACCAACCTTAATTGTATTATACTGAAATAAAGCAACAGGATAGTTTATGCTTCTGCTTCAAAAGTAGCTTTGTTTTCAAGTTTATACTAGAGTATACATTTGGAAGGTTTTGAAATTTAGGATTTTTTTTTGAGCTATTTTCTTTGTGTCAGATGTGTTAGAGGGAGGGGCTACTTCCCACTTTATTTCTCAAAAGTTTTATGTTTAGAAGCTCTCCATAACAATAGTACTATAACCTTTAGAGTCATTTGAAAGTGTGTGTATGTGGGGGAGGGGTGGGGGATGGAGGGGTGTTTCAGCGGTCATTATGGGAGGGGCGGGTTGCTGGTGGTGGGTTGCCAGGGTCACTAAACTCTCTGCAATGCAGCGGCAGCTCTGCATAACAAAGGATTTTCCCATCCTAAATGCCAATAGCATCTCCTTAAGTGCTATGAGGCATCCCCTTAGGTTGGGCATTTTTTTTTAAAGATTTTATTTATTTCTTTTTAGAGAGAGGGGAAGGGAGGGAGAAAGAGAGGGAGAGAAACATCAATGTGTGGCTGCCTCTTACACACCCCCAACTGGGGTCCTGGCCCACAACCCAGGCAAGTATCCTGACTGGGAATCAAATAGGGGACCCTTTGGTTCTCAGACCAGCACTCAATCCGCTGAGCCACACCAGCCAGGGCTAGATTGGGCATCTTAAACTTAAATGCTTTCAGAGGCTGGGCCACGCCTGTTAAAAAAAAAAAAGAAAAGGCAAAAAAGTTGTTCGGCAGCCCTGAGCTATGAGGATGTGGTGCACACTTAAGAAACGCAAGTTCAAATTTTCTTAAACACTGCTTTAACCAAACAAACATTCCCTTAAGAGAAGTTCTTCCTGTGGCCCTCTGCTTTGCTCCTCCCCTTTCACTCTCGATTGCTTTTGGATAATTTTCTCGACAAAAGGAGAGGAAGGAATCACTCCTCCCTCCTGCCTGGACCCTCCTCCTGCTCCTTGTCCTTTCTTAAAGATGTGTGATTAGTTGCTCAGGAAAAGATTGATAGAAAACGCTTTTGCTGCCTTCTAAGAGTTCAGTGCCATGAATGCTATAGTTAAAATAATAAAATGAGTGGAGGGAAATAAGACTAATTTTACCTATGAAAAATGAAATGAGTTAAAAAATGTAAACAATAAACTCATGACAGAGGCTTCAAGCGTGTTTTCTCATTCATTCTTCCGTATCTCTTCTCTTCTGGAAATTTTACAACAAATACTTCCAAGTTGGTAGACACAATGATTGCTACTGGTTTTGGAATAGCTACACATTCTACCTCTGTGTTAAGGGCTGTACATGCATTATCCTACTGCATCCTCTCAACTAAGTGTATTTTCACCATTTATAAATGAGGACACTAAGGCTTAGAGAGCTCAGGTTCTGTGGCTGAGTTCTCATGAGTAAGAAGAAGCAACGCAGAACATTGGAACTATGTCTGTGACCCCAAATCTGTCCTCTTCAGTGTCACGTGCCACTGAAGGTTTGTCAGTACATGTGACCTCCCATGTACTTCAGGCATCTTCATCTCTCCATTTTGGTCACCTTCTCTGAAGCCTTCCAAATGGTAGTTGATGGACGAATGCACAACGTGCACTGATAAGAAGATACTGTAAACAATGATAGTTCACAATCTTTTCTCCTCAGCTCTAAAATCCAACAACCCTGCATACAGGAAGTTTTTTCTTAAATTATTTGTACCAAAGGCTGCCCTGACCTGAACCTATTTCTCAATAAAACTTTACCTTCTATAGTGGGATACTATTTGTAGTTTTTTTAAAAAAATCCCATTTATTGTGAATTTCTATTCATTTAACTGCAGAAATATTAAGGAGTTTGATTTTGAGGTATTGCCCCGAAATTATTATGACTGTTGCTTAAGATATGGCATGTACCTGTATTGCCTTTCTAAAATCTCCCATAAAACCCACCCCCTAAAATCTTCCATTAGGGATTATGAATCTGAAGTTTGACAGAGACCACAGTATATTGAATAGATACTATTAAAAGTATGTTTATGAATGGTAAGAAGCAATGGTGTGAGTGTTAATTTGTACTAGTTTGCAAGAACCGATTATTAAAATTTCAGGAATTTTGTGAACCAGTTGATGTCAAGTTGGCAGTTTGAAATCAGCCATGGTAGGGATCTTTACACCATGGGAATTGGCAAATGCTACACATCAGGGCCTCCCCCACACCAACCTGGTTGTTAACCATTTACCAGCACACCACTGGAATAGGGATGAGATTAGAAAGCCGTAAAACATCACACTGTGAGTACTTTCTAGTCTGCCCGTTCCTGCAGCTTGGAAAGGGATTAAGAGAGAAAGAGAAAATGTTAGTTTGGTTTCGCTGACAAGCCAACCACTTTTCATAGACTATTTTTGTCTTGGGGGTAAGTTTAACAGTGCTAGAACAAAGTTGTCTGGTGCATTGAGGCTCATCAGGAACCTAGGGCTTGGGTAATGTGACCACAGTTGCATAAGGAGAGAGGAGCAGTCAGAGGCAGATTTAACAGCAGGCACACCGGGCACGCGCCCTGGGCCCCGACTTCTGAAGTCATGTATTTTTATTTTCCCTGTCTCTCTCTCTTTTTTAAGGGGACCAATATTTTCTTCTGCACCTCGGGCCTCAACCAACCTTAATCCACCTCCGGGAGCAGTACCGGAATTTGGAGGCACATGGGAATAAGAGCTGTACATTTGAGATGCACTTCATTAGATCCTGTGGAATTGCCGTAGAATGCCCATCCAAACCCTCTAGAAAATCCCAGATTGTGAAAAATTATAGCTGCCATGATGGTGCAATCTCAGCCTAGCAAGTGTGATGAAGATCAAGATGTGAATTTCCTCCTTCCTCATCTATCTATCTTTTTTAAAGGAAAACACGAAAAATAGTAAGAGTTCGATGGTTCAGTAAAGGGCACCAGAAACACAGGCTCATGGAATGTTGGGCAGAAGCAGAGCAGAGGACCAGCGAGTGGCACCACCCACGATGTTACTGGTCACAGGGACTCCTGGGTGCCATCCCTTCTCCCACTCAGCCACGTAAGGTGTTAGAACCTTGTTTGCTATGGGGAGTGTATGGGTTAAAAGAAATGCAAGTGGAAAGTTCAGTTAGTACCTGAACCAACACACATTTGGAGGGAAAAGATTTTTAGCCACAGAAGCCCTTGTATGTTGCTCCCTTCCAATGCAGTTCAGTGATTCTTGTTCTTCTGTCTTCTGTCTTCTTAAGACTTAACCCTACTCCCTGTGAGGAAAGGAATTTTGCATTCAAGATCTGAATGCAGGTGCTGTCGAAAGGAATAAAAAGGGAACTGCATAATTATAGAGAACAAACTGATCATCAGAAGACGGAAAAGCCCCATAATTATCCTCATTCATTAACGCCCAAGAAAGGTCTTTGAGACTGTAAATTGGCAGTGCTCGTTCAGACACAACGTCATCTTAGAAATGATTATTCGGGGCCATCACCGAGGTCTCTACAACAACTCTTTAGAAGCCGCTGGCAAATCTGGAGACTGGAGACATTCAAAAGATGCTATTCTTTTTTCTTTTTTAACTTTCGTTTTAAATGATGGTAAGCTATGTTTCTTGAGGAATAAAAAAAAAATACCTTATTCCAGGCAAAAACTCGAGAAGCAAAAATTCCAGTGAAACCAGGCTTTTAAGGTTGTCCTCTCATCAATTGCAAAAAGTTGTATAAAATGTTTGGTAATAGAAATAAAATGATCTAGATCTGAATTTTCATATTACTTATTTAATAAGTTAAAACACAAACTTTTATATATAACTTAATGTGGTGCAACTTTGTAAGACAAATGCAAACTTTAAAAATTTAAATGCCATGAGCCCTGACCCATGTGGCTCCATTGTTTGCGCATCGACCAGCAAAGTAAAAGGTCTCTGGCTGGATCCCAGGTCAGGGCACATGCCAGGGTTGCAGGTTCATTTCCCGTCTGGGTGCGTGAGAGAGGCAACTGATAGATGTTTCTCGCATCGATGTTTCTCTCCCTCTCTTTCTCCCTCGCTTCCCCTCTCTTTCTAGAATATAAATATAAAATAAAATCCCATGAAATTGTCAAAAAAAAAGGAAAATTTATTTCGAATGGGGGACATTGGTAGTTGAAAACATGAAGACCTCAAATTAAATAATTGAATGAGTTTAATAGTGACGGAAACAGGTATCGGCAGGTTCACCGTGCTCGGAGTCGAAGAACAGCGCTAGGGTGTGGGGAGTGCAGGGGAGTTACATGGAGCGCGAAGAAAGATTTCATTTCTTGCTAGCCTCTGGGAGCTCCTCGAAGAGTGAGAACTGAAGGTGACATCATTCTAACCCCAAGACACTTTTCGCCAGTTAGCATGACCAAACTTTCTGGTTTGCTAAAATATTATGGTGAACTGAGTTTTTACCACATGTGCAATTTATAATAGAATAACTCAAGCTCATTTTTTTCCTCCAAACTCCTTTGTTACTTAGGAGCGATTTTGTTCACCTCTAGCGATCGGACTCTACTGATATAGAGTATCCTAGTTAAACTTAGGAATTATTAAGAAAAAATGAAATATTTTAAATATATATTAGTTCCTATGATATACCCTAAAAATTTACACTCACATTTTGCACCAGTTAGAGATTGGTGAGATCTGGTTCCTTTGTATGTATCACTCCCTCCCTTCAGAATAACAAAAAAATCCACTTCCCATCACAGTCACATTTGCATGTGTGTTTCTGCCTCTTGGTACAGGTTCATTCTTCCAGGCTTCCCTTCTGTTTTTCTTTTAATTCCTGAGCCTTTATTTCCCTGAAAAACTCAACCATATTCACATTACCAAATCCATATCCCCAGTTTCATTTTCCTTCTGGCTTAATCAGGAGAACCTAATTACATAACATGAATGTATTATGTATAAAGCCTGGCACATTCCACTTTTCTTTGGAATTTTGTGATAGAACAAATTAAACAAGAAGCCAAAGAAACATCACGCTCTTTCTGAATTTGCTATCCTAAAAATCATTCTTTTAAAGAATGGTTTCTTCATTTTTATAATTTCCCTTGACTTATTCACCATAGGTGGACAATTGACGTAGGTATAGTAAAAAAAAAACACCTACTAAATATCTGTACAGAAATATGATAGATGATGGAAACCCCACACATCCCCACAAACTGCATGAACTCAACTGCCTGCGTAGATCGGAGTTCTTTGTAATGCGATTAACTTCAGGCACACTCCGTATACAGGTGTCCAAGTCACTTTTTCTGTAATTACAGAAGGACTTTGTTTATGAAGAACCCAGTTTCATGATCACTTTCCAGCAACCCAACACTTTCCTGAGAGTTGACTCCCACGTTCCTAGCAAGAGGTTTTGAGCTCCGATATCTTTTAGGAAATGTATCCTTTAACCTTTTGAGAACAGAAGGTCTTTTAAAACTATTCAGCAAGGAAGGAAAAAAAAAAAAAGACAACCTTGATGTGAGTCGATTAAATTAACAAACGCCTCCTATAATCTTGCAATTAAAAACACAATACCTAAAGATGAAGCACCTGCCGCCTATTTCTTCTTCCCAGTCCCTCTAGCCTGACTTTAATTTCAAGTCCGCATCAGGCAATTCCCAGCCTGGGATATGTCCACTTGCAGGCTCCCACCCACTGTACATGAAGTTGCTGCCAGCCTGATCTCCCTGGGATACTATTTGCAAAGCTAACAACAGAGAAAGGCCCTCAAACGGTTAAAAGGGAAACCAAGGGGCGTGGCAGGAAGGCCCTGGAGAGTGTGATCTAGACTGTAAGCAGAGACTTCTGAGTAGTGGGGAGACTTGCCCAGTGGCCTGAAGCCTGTGCATTCTGTCTCCACACTCAGCCCTGGTCACTACTCTTTCCAAACCATGAGGAGTCTCCCCGCCACCCCTTTCCTCCTCCCTTCGCTGTGGTCCTGTCCAGAGAGCAAGCTATTCCCTGGGCCTTTCTCTCGCAGCTGGATCTCACATTGGAGGAGAACGCGCCTAATTGTCAGCGTTGTCCAGACTTGCACAGGGGTTAAGTGGAAAAAATGTAGCTGGAGTTTAGGATTATAGTTGAGGAAGTCTCTCTACTGACGCACTTAAATTGCAAGCTTGATAGGGAGTTGATCTCTGAATTATATTCTGTTTTGTCTCTGATGCAAAAAATTAATCAGCTCATTGTGGACCATCACGGAATGTGGGCCAGACAGGTACCTACAAGACTCATCAGATTATCCTAAGTCAGAAAGATGAAAGAAGAGTGTGACAGGTCTGGGACAAAGGTATTGCCCTTCAGAGAAGGCGATGGATGTGAATCCTCCTATCAGTTAGCCTTATTTGGTTCACAAATTTCTTGGTAAGAAAAGCTCAAACACTTACTGGGATGTCTGCATGCTATTTGCAGTTTATTCATTACATATTTACTTACATTCATTGCTTCAAAAACTCTATATGGTCACTCCATAATGGGGATATGTGAATTTTTAAGTAATTTCTTGTCTGATGACTTCACACTAATATAAGTTCAAGGACCATTAAAAAAAGCTGCTTGAACCACAGGGACCCCACTCTCAACTTGATGTGCGTGTACAGGTAAGGAAGGAAGCACCAGCCCTCATACAGGAGAGGCTGGGTATATGTACCTCCCTGAAATGCATACCAGCCACCCCTTGAACAAACTTCAGTGGCTCCCTAGTTTAGAATCAAGTTGAAATATCTTAGCCTGACATCCAAGCCCTGTTCACCTAGCACCTATTTGACTACTGTGCCTATTATTATTATTATTATTATTCCACTCAAACTTTTCAATTAACCAAATCTACCAATAAGTAGTATTCCCATACTGTATGTGAATTTCTGTGTCTGGGGCTGGAACGTGCTTTCCTGCGTTCTTTAAGGAGACGTGCCCTTCCTCCAGGCAGAAGTTCTCGTTGCCTGTTCTCTGTGAAGTTTTCCTGAACAGCCCATGTATAAGTTCCTCAATCAGAAACGAGACCCAAGCCTCGTTGCCTATATCGTCCTCCCTGCAAACTGCAAAAAGGACCAAAATACTTACGGGATATGAATTCAATGTGTGATTACTGACAATGATAGACTAAGACAGGTGAGAATGACGTTCATAAAGGCCAGGCTGGCACCCACACGACATTTTTGTTTTTAAAAAACCTCAGCAAACAAAACTGATATAATTGAAGCATTTTTTTCCCTGGCTATTATTGTTATTGCTTGGCTTGCCTCAGCATTTTTAAAAAACAATTTTATTTTTCAGTTACAGTTTACATTCAGCTAACTAGTTGGCAGAAACATAGAAAAATGAATAAGCTTATCTTAGGTTAAAAGGAACTTTTGGTGTGTTACTCGTGCCCCAGCCCACAGAGGCAGGTGTTCTGCACTGTGCTGTGTAACTTTCTGGAACTTCATCCTATTCAGCTTCTTCCCATGACTGAGACAATGCTGTAAATTTACAGCTGCTGCATCTGAGGGGCAAAACTGGTGAATCACAGGTTGACAGAATGTTTTAGAACCAGGAAGAAACTCAGAGACTGTCAAGTCTCTTTCTAACAATTGTCCGAATAATCCTTGTCAAGAAAATAAATCAAAACGTCGATTTATTTGTGAATGACTAATGCACGGAGCAGTTTTTGTCACTGATCTCAGCTGTGAGAGGAGATAGACGCAGTGAGGGCAGTAATGGGCTTCACCGCAATTCCCAGTGTGTGTCTGGGTCACAGCACGTGGCCTGTTGGGGGAGTGGAAGGGGGTGGCTCTCTTTCAGCAGATCTGTCAGTAGAGCTGTTAATGGTGAGGAGGTAGAAATGCCACTCTTACCAGCCCACGACATGGCAGGAGTTCTTGGGCGGTTAAGGGTGCTTTCCAGGCAAGGTTGGGGATGAATTTCTTTAGAGGTGAGAATGCAGCGTTTTTACTGGGAAGGCCCTACACTCACTTCTTGGGCTTGGCATAGGAATGGTGGAGCTGGGAGGATGTGGTCTCGTGTCACCAAAGTGACCCCTTGGCTCACCACTTGGATGGTCAGTCCTCCATGTAATGGCCCACCTACGAGAAAGGGAGCTACATTATTTCATTGATGCATCGCATGAATGCACTCACTAATTCATCCAGTATTTGCTGAGCCCCATGATGTGCCAGGGCCATGCTAGGTACAGGTGAGCAAAAGAGATGCTCTTCTAGTCCCTATGGAATTGTCACATAATAGGGGCGGGGGGATAGATTTCAATGACTTAATATCCAAGTCAGTATAAACTGCCAACTGTGGAAATTAAAGGATATTATGAGGGTGTAAACAGAGATAATGACCTACTCTAAAAGTTCAAAGGAGTTGTCCCTAAAATTGTCTTTTGGGCTGGGATCATAACAGTGAATAGGAGTTAACACGGCAAAGAGGAAGGTGAAGACAGGAAGGACTGAGTCAGGAGGGCGTCGCTTTGGACGGAGGTTGTAGGTGCTCGATCTGAGTAACTGGCTGCAGGAGACAGAGCGATTGGGGTAGATGGCTGACTAGGGGGGACTCCAGGTCAGGGGACACTAGGGATTGTGAGGCCAGTAGGTTTGCGACCTAGGGCATGTCACTCGATTCCTCTGAGTTTTATTTTCTTAATCTCTTCAAAAAGATTGCACTTGGAGGAAAGCCAGGACTGGTTCTTGGCTCTCCTACTTATTAATGGGGTGACTATTAAAAAAATTGGTTAACTGTTTGCTCTTCAGCGTTTTCATTCAGAAAGCAAGGATAATTATTCCTGCCCTGTCTGCTTTACAGAGCGGTTGTGAAGAAAAATTAGATAATGAATGGGAAAACACTTTGACAAGTTGGGAAGTGTGACATAATGCAGTTAATAATATAATATGAGTAACACTACTGATAAATCAAGTTTTATCAGCAGAAATGTGGATGCTCTTGAAGATGAAGTCACGGGTAGGGATGGAGACAAAGACTAAACTGAGAGTTAATTTTTGTAGTCTGTAATGAAGATGAGTTAGTTCTTTATTCCATGTTAACCTACTGAGGCTGGTTTTGTGTTAGGCTGTAAGGTGTCTTATCTACTTGGTTGCAGCCAAATGGAGCTGAGTTTGAATTTCAGCCCCACCACTTAATTGATTGCTGCATTTGTTTTTTTTACTGCTGCATAACAAATTTCCACTACTTTAATTAGTGTATTAAAGCAACGCCCATTTATTATCTCACAATTTCCAAAGGCCAGAAACATAGGCATGGCTCTGCTGGGTCCTCTTCTGCAAGGAGTTGGCAGGATTCGGTTTCTTGTGGGTTGCAGGACTGAGATTCCGCTTCCCCTGCTGGCAATTAGCTGAGGGACATTCTCAGCCCCTAGAGGCCTCTGTCTAGGCCTTGCACGTGACCCTGCCATCCTCCATTGTCCAGTCAGTAGGGACAACAGGTTCTTTCACGATATAAATCTTTCTTCTTTTCCCAGTAGCTAGCAGAGAAAGCTCTCTGCTCTTAAGAATTTATATGATTCAGTCAGGTCCATGGATGATCTCCTTATTTTAAGGTCAACTGAGCCATATGGCATATAACATCACGGTAGAAGTGGCATGTCATTACATTCACAGGCCCTGGGGAACGGGGCACGGAGTCTCAGGAGCTGTTTTCAGAACCCTACCTTCTGTAATTTCTCAAGGTGACCCAACCTCTATCAGTCTCAGTTTCCTCCTGTGTACAACGGAGCGAAATCATACTCTGAAGCTTTGCTGTGTTGCTAAGTATAATAAAATAGATACTGTGCCGAAAACCTGGTAGATGGACAACAAACACAAAAACCCTTTGCTTATTAGTATCTCACATTCAGTTCTGTACCTTGAGAGCCTGGCTAGCTCCTCATGCCAGAGGTTTTCTATTAAAAAATGAGGGATGAGTTCTTTGGCTTCAAGTCTGGGATGTTCTTTCAGAGTTTTATGTTACTGCCTTGCATAACCGGGATTTGATTCTCTTAAGTAGCTAAAAACTGATACATGCCGCACACAGGCATAAATCACAAACTTGGACAAGAGAAGAATTTGCCAAAATTCAACCTTGGGGTGTTTATGTCTGATCTTTAAAAAAAAGAGAGAGAGAGAGAGAGAAAGAAAGAAACACGTTATGTCTTGGCAATGAAAGTAACTTCTTGGTGGTGGTGGGTAAGAGGAAAACAGGAGTTTATATATAATTACGGGTGTTTAGTTGGTCCTGTAAATTTTATGGGTAAATTCCCTCAAAGCTTACTTGCTTTTAAGACCACAGAACCTGGTGAAAAAAAGCATGGTTTTTCAGTTGTGAAGACATCATAATTTTTGCACTGTGATGCTTCATGCATTCCCTCCATGCAACAGTAAGTTTTTATAGTCCCTGTCTTTATTAATATGAATTTCAACAAAAGAGCCAACAGCCCCTAAATCCATCAACTGGCCGTAAATCTTAGCAGCTGTGTTATGAGTCAGTTGGAGATCAGCACAGTGAATGGGCTACTGTGTTTCCCTCGGGAGACGGAGCACACCCTCCCTGGAATGGTCAGTCTCCCCTAAATCAGTAATATTCAGGTTGGGGGCACTCAGAGCTGCAGCCTTCGCAAGGCTTCAGAGGCACCGTGGTAGGTATAGGAGGATCCGCAGACCTAGATACTGGTATTAGTTGGAGAAGAGTAGCTCCTGCTGTGAATTTCGAGTGGCCTTTCAACGGCTTGCTGTCCTTCCTTTCTTCAGAAACAGAAAGGAAGAAGTAATTTCTGCATATTAATAACTGCCTCACAGGAGTATTTTCAGGGTTAATGTAATAACATGAAAAAATATGCTTTGACTGGAGCATATTCTCTGGTGATTAGGCATTTTCTGTGCTCTGCTCCAAAGCCTAAGCCCTGGATAATGACTAATGACATGATCTCGGAGGAGGGCAGATAAAAAGAAACATGACGTAGGCTAGTTCAACCGCAGGCAGCCAGAAGCCTTCCAATCCACAAGTGCTGTTCGCTTACTCAATTCAGTCAAGTCTGCATTAAATAAAACCTTGGGAAATGGGGGATTGCGGCTTATTGAGCTTTTGAGTCACCAGAACACCCTATCCTTTGGTGTGTTTAGAAAGTATCCAGCCATGTACTATGAAAAGTAGAGACATTTACTGAAGAAGATACAAGATACAAGAAACATTGCACAAAGGACAATGACACCTCAGTCCCCTTCAAAGTAGGCACCTTGGGACCTCACACAGTTCTCCCAATTGCCATCAGCTGCCCCGTCGTATTTTCCTGAATCTCATCGATGGTTTGAAATCTCTGCCCTTTCAAAGGTGATTTTAGTTTTGGGAAAAGCCAGAAGTCGCAGGGTGCCCAATCTGGACTGTAGTGGGGCTGAGTCACCTGGGTGATTTGATGTTTCGCCAAAAATCTCTGCATGAGACTTGATGCGTGAGTGGGGGTGTTGTCGCGATGCAGCTGCCAATTACCAGTTGCCCATAGTGGTGGCTTTCTGAGTCATCCCAGAAGTTTCTGTGGAGGAACATTCAAGCTGAATGCAAAATCTGATGCATATTCATTGCTCTACTTGCTCAGTCATTTTGAATGTGATGGCCACACAGTACGCATGAGCACTCAATGGTGTCTACCACCCCCACTGACTAGTACAGTGAAGTCATCATTGTTCAGGCATGTGCATTCCAGTCCACTCTCCTTGGCTGCCAGGTTACATCGATGCTGCACAAACCATTCTTGTTATATTAACAATGGCTGGACTTTTTCTGGACAGACTTCGTTCATTGTGTAGAAAATCATTAAACTTATTGGTGTTTTAAAATGTTATCTTAAAATAATTGGATCTTTTATTCACTGATACAGATCTTGTAGCTCAGGGTTACCTTTGTGAATATTAATTCTTAGTGTACAGTGCTGAGGATGACCGCATGGCCAGTAGATGGAATTGGTACTCAAGCCTCATCATAGAAATCACTTTAAAAATCAGCCTGTGTCTCTGAGAGTTTATTTTCTTTTTGTTCACTGATTTTTCCATCAATGGAACACATACAATTAATTGACTTAACTGAGGTCTACTTAGTATCTGGGTGACTGGCATGGGCTCTACCATCCTACTGTCTAGCATTTTTTAACAGTTTACAAAGTGGACAAAATACATACTATGTACAAGAGTATAGAAAGAACATGGGAGCTGGAAAGAAAATTTAGTAATGCTATTTTGAGAAATGTCTATATTGCTAGATGCTGCTGGTGCTTTTCTTGTATTATTTTATTAAGTATAACAACCCTATGAAAAAGACGTCACATCATCACCATTGCCATTGTCATCATCGTTGTCACCTCCATTTTGCTGATAAAGAAACAGAGCACCAGAGAGGCTGGGAATTTTCCCAGGGCCACCCAGCTTGCTAGCAGGTGCTGAGGTTTAAATCTGGGAGCAGGTCTATTTGACACTGATGCCGTCATGCTGGCGCCGCATGTAGTCTGTGATCACATGTGATATAGTGATGGCATGTCATGGCCCCCCAGTCTAAGGTGCTTTAACATCAGGCCAAACTGACCAAAAGGCCTCTTCTTCAGAAGAGGAAACCACACCAAATCGACAGGTGACATTAAGCTGAGACCCTTTGGTTGAGCTGAGACCCAGCTCCTGATGAGTTATGGCCAGAGGCCTGCCGACCTCCGTGGAGGTGCATGGAGATGCCACCATTCTTGTCACCGCAGGCAGCCACTCAGGGTAGTCTGCTAGAAACAGGGCACTCGTTCTTCCCTCAGCCGGGCCTGAGGAGGGGTGGGTGGGAGGCTCGGGCAGAGAGAAGTCCGGAGCTCTGCCCAGGAAGGAGCACTGGAATTCTGTGGAATCCCAGGACGAGTATGGTCCCCTGAGACCCTGCGACGCTGCCCCTCATGGCCTTTCTGAGAACGACAGCCAGGGTTAGTGCAGCGGCGCTGCACCACGGATACCTCCTGAGGTGCTGCTCCAGAGGTGCCCATTGGCTGTGCTTGTCACTCTGAGGGGTGACAAAGGGACCACGGAGCCCGTTCCCTTCCATCATCAGGCTCACATTCCCCTGGAGAGATAATTATTTTAATAGAAATCCCGAACACTTTAATATGGAGCTTTACAGGTTGAAGTTACAATTAAGCATAATTGGTACTTATAATTTACAAGGCTGGCATGATAGAAAGTTACTTCAGAATAGCACAATGCTCCCTCTTTTAAAAAGTATTTTCCTGAAACTCCCATATCAGATCAGACCCCAGAGTCCAGACTGTTCAGTGCTGCCACATCACTTACTCACATGTAAGAGCCAGTCTGGGGGCAAAGGACCATGGGACATCCACAACCAACGCCGCCTTTGGCGGACCGTTGGGACACTGTCATCAGGGGTGATCATGTGCGAAGGAGGAACCATGCTTGGTGCTAAGCAGAGGTGCACCACTTCCCTGAACAGGAGAGGTCATGGGGAAAACTCAGGATTATGAAGTCACTTCAGAAATAGAATCTTCGAGGAAGGTTGGAAGGTCATATCATTTTCTCTTTACATCACAGATCTCAGCATCTAAGACCTCCGTATTTCATGGAAACACTTTAAAACAGGTTGGTAGAAGAAAACCATCAGACACTTGTCCTGTCAGTATCTCGGAGCTATGAGAATGGCCGTGTGGTGGCCTTGAAACGGTCTCATGACTGGCTGGTCTAAAGAACCAGAACCCATTGCAGGGCTTTAGCATCTTCAGAAAACCTGACCCCACAGCAATTGTCTTTTGCCTTTGCAATGAGGGCAGGAGGCATTTTTGTGATCTTTGACAATAACCAACACGGACCACATGGAAATGAAAAGGGAGACACTGTCAGGGGAGGACGACGGGCCCTCACCTTGCCCTCTAAAGAAATGATTACAGGCGAAGTCTGCTGTGTCGCTTTCCGAAGGCAAAATAAGAATCAGTAGTTAGTGGATCTAGAGTGAAAGCTGATCTTTGGTGACAGGTGACAGGAAAATGTACTCTAAATACACTTTTCGGTTTTAGGTTATGGGAGTTAACACTTCTAATAATCACAGGAAGCGCGAAAGAACTCAAAAATGCTCAGATGTGCCTATCATCCAAGTGAAAAAACCTTCTCTGTTGTTAAGTTTGTGAGTAAATCACCTAAACATTTCCAGCCTATGAGTTACCTACCCAGCGGCTTGTCTTCCTCAGTGAAAAGCCTCTATCTACAAGGCTTTTGAACCCTGCATCTCTTGGTGTGAGAAGAGAATTTTCAGTTAAAAGAAGACAAGAAAACTTGCCTGATATCACTATCAAATTAGAGATCTGGGCCAGCCATGAAGATAAACTCCCTCATCCATGGGCGGAGACACAATTTCCTTATTGAAATGGTGGGTGCAAGTATCTGGAGCCCCCAGCAGCCAGTGTCCCTCCAGCAGGTAATGGGAGAGGGTTCCCCACTTCTGCAGGAGCAGAATGGGTGCCAGCCCTGTCACTCCATAGGTTTCTCCCTTTGTTTACACCGGTCAGATGTGCTAATGATTGTGTGGAATGGAGAATCTAGCAGAGATTTCCGGAAGGGCATAAGAAATCCAAGCAGGAAAATACAGGATCAGCTTTGTCCTTCCATGTCTTCCAGGCCATGGCAGGGAAGTCCAAGGTTCAATAGGCAAATGCTTTTATTTCTAGAATATGAGAGGCTTCATATTTCCCCCGCAGCAGGCACTCAGGTTTTGTTCATTTCCCACCTTTCGGTTTTTTGAAAACTACTTTCAGAACCACAGAAGCAATGCGCTTAGGTTTATGAACACAAAACACAAAGACAAAGTGAGAATTTCTGGAAACATATAGGACAGAATGGTAATAATGGCTAACTCAGGGGATGGATGGAGGAAGGAGGTCAGAACAGGAACTGGTCAAAGGGGTCTTCAGCCTTCTTTGCAACATTTTAATGTTTTACGTGGAGAATATCTTTTACTCATTGGCCTTATTCCTAGAACCCTCTGGAGGCTTGCCCAACCTTCCCCACTCAGGAGTCACATGGAATAATTCAGGTTTGGGGAGTTGAGGAGATGCTTTTTGACCAGACTATTTTTGCTACTGTGATTAACACAAGAAAGCAGCCCGTTGGAGTGTGATGGAATGAGAATTCTTGCATTCCCAGAAACAGATAATGAGCACTCTCTTCCTCCTCTAGGAGAAGGCCGTCGCAGGCCCCATATCTGGTTCTCAGTGGAAAGCCATTGTTGCCGGCTCCACCGAGTCTAGCTGCAAACACAGATAGGAGGCAGGAAAGTCCCTCCATCCACTTCACACAGAGGAACTGATTCCCGGAACCAGATGAGAAACAGAGGCGGGGCGACACGGAAGGCAGCCAGCGCCTTCGACCTTGACCTTCCTGCTTCCCCAGCCAGCCCAGTGCTGCAGGAGCCCCCCCCATGTCCTCCCCAGCGTGGGCCAAACACCGTCCTTGCTCTGGATCTTACTGTTCTTTTCTAGGTGCCTCGTGCTCCAGCCAAAGGAACCGCCTTCTGCTTCCTGACTGTCCCTGTGCTCTCCCAGGGCAGGCCTTCTGTCTGCGGAATCCTACCTGTCCTTCGAGGCCCAGCTCCAATGCCAGAGCCTTCTTCACCTTTCTGAATCTGCCCCAGCTGATGTCGTTCCTTTCTCCCTCGGCCCCTGCTGTCATCTGAAGGTTTCTCGGGTCTCGTTAGAAATGTACGTGGCTCGCTGTCCCTGAGACAGTGTGACCTCCTGCAGGAAGGGTGGTGTTTGAGCTACACCTTCTGTTCCTCCTCCTTTCGCATGTACCGTGCCTTATTCTAGGGTTCATAGAAATAAGAATGGCCAAGGGATTGTCCCAATTCTTCTCGAGCTCATACTTTAGAGAGTTGTTGGATTGTTGCCATCCAGGGATGCTCTCACCAGACAAAACCTGGATTCTGGAGCTGGTGTACCACCATCTCTCTATCCCCTTAAAATATTAGAAACCCTCTGGGGACAAAAGCCGTGTCTAATTACCTCCTTTTCTTCCTGCAGACATTTTTAGATAACTCCATCTCTTTTGTCAGACCCACAAATAGTTGTTTATCGTCTGTGTCGTTCTCTGGGAGGCTGTTCTTGTTTATTGGAAAGGAGCTAGAGTTCTATCATGCCAATGAGTTAACAGAGTTTCTCATTTTAGCCTTACCTAAATGACGGTGACATTTTAGGTGTCACGTGTTAGCTAGAAAGAGAGAGAAGCCTGGGGGTAGGAGGTGTAAAGCTGGTCTAGAATGATTCCTGCTGGCACGTAGAGTCACCTCCACAGGCAGCCAGGGGCTCTACTCTTGCAAGAGCCACTTCTAGTGTGCAGACCCACTGAAAAAGCTCCATTTCCTGCACCTGCCAAAGGTGATTTGAAATGAAATTCATGTGAGCTTATTTCAATCAATTTTAAGTAACTAACACTTTTACAGTCTAAAGCATAATATCTGTAATTTCCTGGAGTTTTAAACGAAAGTTAAGTTTTGGTTTTGGTTTTTGCACAGAAGGAAGACAACCTCAGTTGCATAAACATGATAGTTGAACAGGCAAGTTTCCTATTTCCTTTGAGACATGGAGTAAGTAAGTACTAGCCTACCCATTTTACAGATGGGAAAATTGGGACGCAAGGGGTGCAAGGGCTCTCCCTGATGCCACACGTGGTGGCCTTCCCCTGCTGCCTCTCGTGGGAGGAAGTGAGGGGAAAAAATGGGGAGGAGAGGCATGCAGACAAGCTCGAGGGCGAATTCAGAGGGCCTCTGGCATTGAGCCAGCAGGGGACAAATCCAGAACAGCTGCTGACCAGCTGCCAGCACAGCTGTTGCAACTACCACACCCCTCCCCAAAGGACCTGGCAGGACGAGCCTGCCTGTGCTCTGCTGGTCTGCCTTCCCCAGCCTCTAGCAAGAGCCCGTCTGCCCCAACGCCAGGAAAACTGTGCTGCTGTCATCTCAGCTACATTGCCCGGAGGCCTCCCTCCCCCTCTGCTCCCTCCTGCCACTTCTGAGACTGCACCTCAGAGGCCACCACACAGGACTCTGCAGTAAAAGTTTGGGATTTTTTTTTATTGTTTATGCAATTCAATTTCTTCCCGCTTTTGCTTTTTCTCCCTTTCCCCACCTCCACCCAGGCCCATTCTCTCCCCTCTCTCAGTCAGTCCCCCTATTGTTGTCCGCGTCCATGGGTTGTGCATAAATGTTCTTTGGTTAATCCCTTCACCACCTTTCATTCAGTCCCTCTGCATCCCCCTCATCCCCCCGCACCCCGACTCCAGCCTCTGTCAGCCTGCTCTAGGTATCGGTGCTTCTGTTTCTATTTTTGTTCCTTGGTTTTTCGTGTTCATTAGAGTCCACCTATAAGTGAGATCATGTACTTTCTTTCACTGACCGGCTTATTTCGCTTAGCATAATATCCTCCAGGCCCATTTATGCCGTCACAAAAGGTAAGGTCACTCTGTGCCTGTTCCCTCGCCCTGCTTCTGTCAGCTGACATTGTTGACCACTGCTCCCTGAGCCAGGTCACTGCGCAGCCCGGAGTGATCCCCAGTGACGCTGGGAAACAGACCTACGACCTCTGGCTGCCAAGGGTCAGTGAACTGACTGGCGTGCACAGGTTCACCAGAACAATGTCAGCAGCGCCAGCAGGGGAAAGTGCTGACGGCTGTGGGCATTTGCAAAGCAGGCTTCTCACGTGGAAGACTGATAGCCATCTGTCCTTATCTCAGCTCTCCCAGTTTCCACAGCCCGGCCAGTGGCTTTGAGTGAGCAAAGTGGAGTCGAGGTCGTCGTAAATTAACCAATCATATTCTCCAGATCATTTTCTTGCAGAGAGAGTTGAACCCAAAGAACAGGACGCATTCTTCGGGAGGACAATATATCTCCATGCTTCTCTGGGTTTTTCCCTCGTTTTTCTCTTCCCTTTGTTACTTACACTTTTGCATCCATCCTACTGTCTTTCGTTTATAGTTAGTTCTCTATTTATATATTTAATTTAACGTGCAATCATACTCTCCTAATATATATAAATATGGTTTTACTTACCCAGATACTATGAGTCAAGGCACGTCCCATGAAGTTCCTGACCCACAAGGAGGGAGTGGTCTGGTCAGGCAGCTGGGATATGTACACAAATATCCACATCACAAATAGGATGCAATAAACATTTAAAAAATACCCACGAAAAATTGCTACTGGAGCACGGAATTGGAGATTACCTGCAGACAGCGTGATCAGCGCGCTCAGGTGTGACACTTGGTCCATGCATTGAGTACTGACGGACTCAGGTGGCACGGCACAGTGCAAAGTTGACACTCCACGAATCCAGGCAGGAAGAGCAGCGTAAATACTAATGTGAACACATAAATGTCGAGCAGCCTCATTTTCATTGATTGATTTATTTGGCAAGTATTTATTGAGCATTTACTCTGCACCGGGCATGGTTTCAGGTGTTGGGGATCCAGGAACAAACTAAGCACAAAAGACTTGCTCTCACTGAGTTGACCTTCCCCTGGCAGGAGAAATGCGCTTAACAGACAAAACTATAGCATCCCAGGTGGTGTTAGACCCCGGAAAGAAAATTAAAACAGGATAAGGGGGCCGAGCGTGACAAAAGAAGTATTATTTTAAAGATGGCGGTCAGGAAAGTTCTGACAAACCAAATCCTGATGACACCACCGTGTGGATTTTAGGGCTGAAACAGCCCAGGCAGGGGGTTAGCCAGTGCAAAGGCCCTGCAGAGGAAACATGCTGGGCGTGTCTGAGGAACACAGATGAACCAATGCAGCAAGTGTTTGAGTAGGCAAATTATTGGAAATGAGACTGGAGAGTGTTGGGACCAGGTCATGTCAGGCTTTTGTACAGTGTGATAATGACTTGGGATTTTATTCTGAGCATTTTGAGCCAAAGCAGCGATGTGATCCTGCTTACGTTTCTAAAAGATCACTCAGGAGAACAGACTGCAAAATAAGCTGACGCAGGGAGATTAGCTAAGAATTGTACAGAGCATCTTTTCCTGGGGTATGGTGTGTGGATACCACACACGAGGAATTAGTTTATTTCTCCATGAAATAAACCTAGAGAAATAACTTGGAATCAGACCTGGAGGTTCTACTCTAAGGGCTGAATGAAAGAAATTAGACTCTGTTTTGTAGGCAGTGAAGAGCCACTGGGAGATTTAAGCAGATAAGGAAAGTGATTGTTGTTTAGCTCATGAAAGCGGTAAGGGAACACAGGACTCGGGCCCTGGGACTAGGGGGATGTGGATCCTGTTTCCACCAGCCACCAGTCCTAAAATCTTGGGCAACCATGAACCATCCTAAACTTTAGTTTCATCATCTGTGTTATCTGTAGTTTATTGATCTGCTCCCCTCCTCTCTAGACTGCAAAGCATTATTACCAGAAGACATGATAGAAATACATATGAAAGTCTTCAGTCGACAGCGACACAGAGAACCATAGCGAAGACAACAACGATGACGACGACGAGGACGATGATGATGGTGATGGCCTGAAAAGCAGAGCCTGGATGAGGACTTCTTAGGGAGCTGCTGCCACTATCCAGGTGAGCCATGGGGTGGGCCTAAGCTGAGGTGGTGGGGGCAGGAGTGGGAAGAAAAAGGCAAGTGGTAAAGACTTTACAAAGGAAGAGCCTACAGCTCTGAGAGATGGGCATGCAGTAGTCTGTAAGTGCTGTACTTAGGGTTCAACACTGGCCAGTCCAAGCCCATTATACCCTGCATCCTGCAGGGTGACCTGTAAGTTCTCATGCAGAGGTTCTAGTAGATGCTAAGGGCTGTTGCAGCAACGGGCAGAGGGACAGGTATGGCGCATCAAAGGCCGACCTGGTGCAGGAAGAGACAGAAGAAACACTGGTATAGGAGACACAGAAATAACCGCTAAAGAGAAAAGAAACCAAAAGGAAATTATAGCTTGAGTGAAGGGGCAAGGAAAGGATGTACAGAGATGTCTTGCCAAAGTAAGAAACATGAAAGGTATGAAAGGTTAGATATGAGAATTAAGGGACAGGAAAAAAATCAAATGTCAGGGATTTTCACTTCTGAGATGTAGGATATAGGATGAGAGGTACCAGAAATGGGGTAATTGGGAAAGGAAGTAATTTCAGAAGGGAAGGTGCTAAATTTGAACATTTTTGGCTTATAGTGGCATCAGAAAAAAACAGGGAGAACTATCTCGTAAGCAGTTGGACACATGGATGGCACCCGATAGATGCTGAGTTTAGTTGAGTCAACTGTAGGCACATAAGGGATTACTGCCGAGGTTAGATGCTAGGTGAAACTGTGGAATAAATGAAGGATCTTGGGAAGAAAGCAGGGAGAGGAAAGAAGGCCAAAGATAGAGACTCGATGGGACCCACAGCAAAGGGGCGGGAAGGTGAAGGGAGATGCTAAGTTGACACAGAATTAGGCAGAGAGAGGCTGAGAATGTGGAAAGCAGAATTTTTAAAAAAGAGACAGAGTGGTCAAAAATGCCCAAGATCAAAGAAGGGCTGAGAAGAATGAGACATCAACCAACTCACTGCATTTGAATTTGGAAGAGAAGGTGGAAGAGAGTAGGGGGAGAGAAACCGGGAGAAAGGTGGAGAAGGAGGAGGAAGCAGGCAGAGGAGGAAGAGAGAGAAGGAGGCCATGGAAGACTTAAAAGGGGAGTTCCCATCTGGAGGTAGACATGCGAATATCAGGGGGTGAAGAAGGGAGAGAATGGGTGGACACAGGCTTGAAGAGTTTCGCAGGAAAATGACCGAGGCTGGATGGCAGGTAGGTAGTTAGGGATTAAGATTAAACATGCGATGTTTTCTGGGGGATCCCTAAACATATCCTCAGAGAAAGAGAGAAATGACAGTAGACCTTTAGCAAGTGGCAGATGACATGGAGCTCTGAGCTGGACACTGCAAGCTTTAAGCAAGTGCCCACTCCCCTCAGGACCTGGTGTCTCTGGCCTCTTTCTGCTGCTTTGGGCCTGAAGCAATACTAAATTACATTAAAATATCTTGTGTGACTAAATGTTCCTTTTAAGATAAACTGACACAAAGAAATATTGATTTATGACCGGAAAATAAAAACCTTAGCATCGTGAAATAATACTGCTTTCATCCTCATGGCCCCATTAGTTGCTGACAAGTCCCAGGACTTGGTGACAAACCTCTTATGCAGGCCATTCGTCTTAAATGGTTCCAACCAGTCACCTCGTTCTTCACAGCTTTCAAGAATCCAGCCTCCTGACATCTCTTGGTTGTATGACCCATAGATGCCCCCTTTCCAGAAACTAAGCATCCGAGCTAAATCCACCCATGCTCATCAACAAGTTTGCCTGCTCAGTACCCAGGGAAATGAGCACGTTTTTAAGTCTCTTTAGCCTGAATCTTGGAATCGTGGTCATGGCACAGTAAAAACTACAATCTCCCTCTTCAGCTACACGGGGCCTTTCAGGATTACACTTCCTCGTCCTACATTTCATAACACTAAAATTCAGTCACTCTCAGAGCTGCTGGCATAGCAAAACATTCCGTGGAAGAACTTAATATGTATTTCAAACATTCTTTTTTCTTTTTTAACTCAATTGTAGTGCATTAAACGTTCCCGAGACAGACTCCTTGTCTATGTCTACAGAGTTTTGAAAAGCAGTGACACATTCTTTTCATAGCTTAATGAAGAGGACAAACAACAACAGAGAAGGACTAGTTAGCTCACCCGCCAAACCACAACACTTTCCCCTTTAAACGGGTGGGAGTATGCCACCATGGGTGATTCATCCAGGCCCTGGGTTGCCAGCTAATTACATAACGTGGGTACTTCAGCAGTGAAGACCAGTCCACGATTTCAAATCCCATCCTGGAAATCCCTCGCCCACCACAAATGAAACCCTGTGAAGGACTCCACAAAGTGCCTAGAAATTTTCTGTCTGTGACCCAGAGGGCTCTTGTCCAACGGTGACACTGACAGCAGGATTTCACTCATCCTTTCACAGCTGGCATGGAAGGCTGGGCCTTCCCCACAGCCCTGTGTCTGTCAACACCCCTGATAATGACGTGCAGGCCACAGGTGAATTGCATTCCTGCCTCCTGGATGACAGCTTCTGTCAGACCCCGGGGAGGGGGCAGGGCTTCTGCAGTCCTCCATGCTCCCCGGGGCAGGAGGATGGAGGACAGCACATCTCTGCCTGGGTGGGGCTCCGGCCTCACAGGAGAACTGTGTTTTGCCTGTTGAACCACATCTGAGATGCTCTGTAGCTCTCCACTAGAAAAAAGAAAGGTGTTGAAATGTTGCTTCCAAAACGATTTATTTGCCAAAGTTTCTCTCACCTGTGTCCATGGACCAGGCAATACTCTGAATTTAAACACACAAAATAAAGTAGGAAAGTGAAGCAGTTATGCAAGGGGGAAAAGATACTTTTCATTTTAAGTGTTCAGATAACTAAAGCCCAAATATGTATGTGGGGAGGAAAGGGTGCATGCATTTGAGTCACAAGGATAATTGCCCCAATTCACTGCTTGACTTTGTATGTGCGGACACAAAAGTGTACAGTATTTAAAGTATCCGTTATCCTCAGAAAAGAAACCCCAGCCTTTGTGAATTCACTTTATGTTAAGAAGCAGTATCCAGAAACACTGGAACTATGCCAACCCCATTGTTTCCAGTGCATTTTAGTGTCACTGAAGTCAGAGAGAAATTTGTTTTAAGGATAATGTACCATGTTCTTATGATAGGGCTTTCCCATTAAAGCGTGGGAAGGTTGAGGTCTCCTGCTATTCATGACAAACCCTTTTGCTCGGTCTTGAGGGAAGAAAGACATATGTTAAGTGACAGAGCTGTGCCCAAAAAAGCTTAACTTTCAAGGGCTGCAGTATTTTAGTTTGTAGAATATTAGCACTTACCATTGACTCTGTATAAGAGCTATGTGCTGTGGTAAGCACATTCAAACTGATAAGGATTAAATCTACAGTGGAATCTTAAGAGTGTCTCAGGTACCAAAGGGTGTTGTGACCTCAAACTGGCTTTTAAAAAATCATGGAAAAATTGTTCTGGAGGAAAAAGGGGGTAACACTTTAGTTTAGAAAGAGAAAACAAACTTCTGGGTGAAGATAAACTAATTCTTTAAACATTTCTTTCTTCAAATGATGATTTTTCTTAAGAAAGGCAAGGAATTTAAACAACAAGTCTTTTTGCAAATGAGAATCAACCCAACAGAACAGGATAAAGTGTTAATGAAATAGATAAAATAAACAGTTGTGTGTTGAAATTGGAACTATAAAGCACAGGGGAGGCAAAAATAATCTTCTTTTAGGAGAGACCACTTATTTATTACAGTGATGGAATTTCCCCCTCCAATCCAATTTTCCATCCTTCCTCCTTCCCTTCCTTTTTCTTTCTTCTCTTATTTTTAAAATTTTTATCTCCAACCTTAAAAAAAATAGCAACCATTTCTCACTGCTCAGTAGAAGGGACAGAAACATGAACGCACCATTGAGAAGCATCATGGGCAAGGGGCCCTGGGCATTGGACCCCAGTAGAGTTGAGATCACAGTGAATAAAGCCAAGATGGCATGTAGTTCCTGGAACAAGAGGAAAAACCAACATTTTCTCAAGATCATGCTGAAAGTGAATGAAGAACCAAGGTTTTTCTTGGATAGGCAGACCCAAGCCAGAATGGTGGAAGCCAAGCAAGTATCTATTCTTACTATAGGGGTTAAGTGTATGGTTTTAGAGCCCAACTGCCTGGCCTTGAACCCTGTGCTCTCACTTGCTAACTCTAAGTGGGACAATTTACTTGGCCGGTTTAGATCTCATTTTCCCTGCCTATCAAGTGAGAAAACTAGGACCTACCACAGAGGTTACTGTGAGAATTAAGTCGGCCAACATATGCCAGGTGATTAGAACAGTGTTTCACACGTCATAGGTACTCAATAACTGTCAGTTATTATCAGTTTGTGCAAACCTGTGTGAAGACCAGCCTGTGGGATGAGCTGGAGCTGCTGCACTAACATCTAGTTCATGAAGGTGCTATGTGTTCCAGATTCCATCATGGTCAGAAATTCAAGGTGAGTTCAGATAAGCTTTTTAGTTTAACTGGCATCCAACACCAGGAGTCATTGAAGGTTTGTGAACATGGATGTGCAAATATCCAAGTGTTTGTATTTGGAAAATAAGTATGGAAGGGAGAGAGTGGAGGCAGGGACCCCACTGGGAAGACACTAGATTAGGTTAAGTTTTCTCTGACAGGACCTGCATTGCAGGAATACTGAAAGGGAAGGAGTTACATTTTGGTCTAATATAATTTCAAATTAATTTTTGTGTATGATGTGAAATGTGAGTCAGGGTTAATTTTTTCAACCCACATGAATAGCCAGGGTTATTTTTTGTTGTTGGTTTTTTTTTTAGCACCATTTGTTGAAAAGGCTATCCTTTCCTCATGAATTCCTTTGATACCATTGTCAAAACTCAGTTGACTATATATGTGTGTATATTTTTAGACTATTGTATTCCACTGAGCTGTTCTACCCTTATGACAAAACTAGTGTGTGGTTTTGATTACTGGGGCTTTACAGTAAGTTTAAAAAGCCCATTATTGTAAATCTTCTATCTCTGTTCTTGTTTTTCAAAATTACTTTTTGAAACAATATTCAATAGGTCAATATTCAAGGACCTATTCTAAGTAGTTTTACATTTTCATATAAATTTTAGATTAAGTCCGTCAAGTTCTACAGAAACCCTACTGGAATTTTCATAGAGATAACGTTAAATATTGTAAATCAATTTGTGAAGAATTAATATCTTAACACCATTGAAATTTTTTAAAAATCCATGAATATGATATATTTTTCCAGTTATTAGGTCTTTAAAAATTCCTCTTTGCAATGCATTGTAGACTAGGTGCTGGTCTTGCTCATATTTTTGTTAAATTTATCCTGAAGTGTTTTATTTTTTGACACCAAAATAAATGATGTTTAAAAAATTGTTTTCCAATTGTTTGCTGCTAGAATATAAACATAAAATTATGTTTTGTGTACTAACTAAATATCTCGTGACCTTTCTCATTCTCTTATTATCCTAGTATTTCTAGTCCTAGTATCCTATAGATTTCATAGGATTTTCAATTTACAAATTCATATCATCTGTGAATAAAGAGGGTTTAAAATTTTATTTTCAACCTAATTGATTTTTGTCTTATCTTATTGCAATGGCAAGGATATCAAGTACACTGTTGAAAAGAAGTTGCGAGCATAGAAATCTTTGCTTTGCTCTCTATCACAGGAGGAAAATATTCAGGTTTCTACCATTAAGAGTGATGGTAATTTGTAAGCTTTTTCCCATATCAGATTGAGGAAATTTCCTTCTATTACTATTTTAATTTTTATCATGAATATGCATTAAATTTTGCCAATAATTTTTCTACACTTATTAATATGATTATATGCCTTTTCTCCTTTCTTCTGCTACTGTGATAACTTATACTGATTGATTTTTGAATGTCAAACCAATCTTGCATTACTGGGATAAACACCAATTGGTCACGATATATTATTCTTTTTATAAATATCCGGGTATATATATATGTGTGTGTGTATGTGTGTGTGTGTGTGTGTGTGTGTGTGTATAAAATAAATTGATCTGCTGATATTGGGTTAAGAATCTTTGCCTCTGTGGTCATGAAGGATATAGGTATGTAGTTTTTTTCACTGTTATATTTTTGTCTAGTTTTCATATCATGGTGTTGCTGTCCTCATAAAATGAGTTTGGAAGTGTTTAACACTTCTTTATTTTCTGGAAGAGATTTATGAGATGTATTTTCTTCCTTGTGTATTTGATAGGATTAAGGTCTGAGGTTTTCTTTGTGAGAAGGTTAAGTATAAAAACAATTCTTTTTATTGCTATACAGCTAATCAGGTTTTTTATTTACCCATGAGTCTATACTGGTAATTGATGTGTTTCAAGGAATTTGTTTATCTTATCTAGATTGTAGAATTTATTGGACTAAACTTGTTCATAATATTATGTTACTTCCTTTCAACGTCTGTGATACCTATAAGTGGAATCTATTCTTTACACTTCATGCTGGTAGTTTATACCTTCTCTCTTTTTTCTTGATCAATCCAGTTTAAGTGTGTCAATTTTATCAGTCCTTAAAAAGAAGCAGCTTTTTGTTTCATCAACATTTTCTGATACTTTTTTATTTTCTATTTTACTGCTCTAGCTACATCCCACAATTTAATTTCCAAATATTTGGAGATTCTCCAGATATCTTTTTGCTATTGATTACTAATGTAATTTCACTATGGTTAGAGAACATGCTTTGTATAATCTAATTATTTTAAATTTATGGACTTTGTAATGGACTAGCATATGGTCTACTTTAGGGAATGTTTCACATACACTTGCAAGAATGTGAATACTCTTTGTGTGGAATAATTTATGAATGTTAATTACATCAAACTGGTTAACCGTATTTTGCACTTATTTTGTCACCTATTGAGGGGGGAGTGTTAAATTATCAATCTATATTTATAAATCTATATATCAATTTATAAATCTAATTATCAATCTATATTTATAAATTAGTCTATATCTGTTTTTGCCTCTGTCACTTTTTGCTTCATGTTATCTTAAAACTCTGTTATTAAGTGCATATTTAAGGTTAGTAGCTCTTCTTGATGAATCGATTCTTTTATCATTAAGAAATGTCCCATATTTCAGACTGCCATTTTGCTATTGATTTTCTATTTAACTCATCACCTTCTTTGTTGTTCTTTTTTTATTTTCCTTTCTTCTTTTGGATTAATTGTATATTCTGTATTATTCCATTTTTCTCATCTATTGGGGTGTTATCTATAGCTCTTTGTTTTATTTTTTTGTAGTTGTTGCTCTGAAGATTTCACTGTGACTTCTTAACTTATTACAATCTGCCCTGAACTAATGTTATACCACATCACATACAAGAACCTTAAAACACTATAATTTCCACCTATCCCCATTCTTTATTCTATTGTTATTTTACATCTTTATAAAGTTCATAGTATATTGTTATTATTTTGCATCAATAGTTCAGTTTTCTCTTTAAGAAATTAATAAAAGAAAAAAGTTACAACAAAGTTATCACTCTTGTGCTCTTCATTTCTTTATGTGGATCCAAGTTGCCATCTGATGGCATTTCCCTTTAGCCAGAAGAACTTCTGTTAGTATTTTTATAGTGGAATTATACTAGAAGCAAAATAGCTTAGGTTTTTATTTTTACTGTCCTATTGCTTTTTTTTTATTGTGGTTAAATACAATAACATTACATAACATTTACCATTTTAACATTTTTAAGTGTAAAGTTCAGTGGCAATAACTATATCCACATTGTTGTACAATCTTCAGAACTCTTTATCTTGCAAAACCAAAACTTTGTACTCATGAAACAACAGCTCCCCACTTAACCTCCTCAGCCACCACCATTCTACTTTCTGTTTCTGTGAGTTTGCCTACTCTAGTTACATCATACAAATGAAATCATATAGTACTTGTCTTTTTGCGTCTGGCTTATTTAATTTGGCTTAATGTCCCCCAGGTTCATCTAAGTTGTAGCATGTGTGAGAGTTTCCATTGAAAAAGTTTCCAATCTTTTTCAAGGATTAATAATATTCCATTATATATATACATCAAATTTTATTTGTTCATGTATCACTTCATGGACACTTGCTTGCTTTCTCCTTTTGGCTATTGTAAATAATGCTGCTCTGAACATGGGTGTACAAGTATCTCTTTGAACCCTGCTTTCAGTTCTTTTGGGTATATAACCAGAAGTAAAATTGCCAGATTATATGGTAATTCTATTTTTCATTTTTTGAAGAACTGCCATACTATTTTTCACACCAGTTGCACAATTTTTTTTATTCCTACCAGCATTGCACAAGGATTCCATTTTTCCACACCTTTACCAACACTAATTATTTTGTCCCCCCCCTCCCGTTTTATTAGCCATCCTGATGAGTGTGAGGCAATAGTTCGCTGTGGTTTTGATTTGCAGTTTCCTAATGATTAGTGAGGTCGAACATCTATTCATGCATTTTTTGGCCATGGGTATATCTTCTTTGGAAAAAAATGTCTACTCAAGTCCTTTGCTCATTTTTAAATTGGGTTACTTTTTGTTGTTGTTAACTTGTAGGAGTTCTTTATGTATTCTGCATATAGACCGCTTATCAGATATATAATTTGTAAATATTTTCTCTCATTCTGTAAGTTGATTTTTATTCTGTTGATTGTGTTTTTTGATGCACAGAAATTTTAAATTTTGATGTACTCCAATTTACCTATTTTTACTTTTGTTGCTGATACTTCTCATGTCACATCCAAGAAGTTATTGCCAAATCCAATGTCATAAAGCTTTCACTCTTTACATTTAGGGTCTTATAATGGCTCTTTGACCCAGTTTAAGTTAATTTTTGCATATGGTATAAGACAGTGATTTTTAACCTTTTCCATCTCATGGCACACATAAATGAATTACTAAAATTCTGTGGCACACCAAAAAACATATTTTTTGCCAATCTGATAAAAAATAAGTATAATTTTGATTCATTTGCTCATTCTACAACAATAAGTATAATTTTGTTGTGTTGGCTGTTGTCATTTTTTCAATTTGACAATCTGAAAAAGGTCAGTGACCCTGACTAAACAGTCAGGTACTGCATGTTTTAAAACTCCTTGCAGCGCACTGGTTGAAGGTCGTTGGAGTGAGATAAGCATCCAACTTCACTCTTTTGCATTTGGGTATTCACTTTCCCCAGCACCATTTGTTGAAAAGATTGTCTTAGTCTTTCCACATCAAAGATTATCTGAGCATATATGCAGGATTTATTTCTGGGCTCTGTAGTTCATTCTATGGGTCTGTATGTCTGTCTTTATGCCAGTATCACACTGTTTTAATTACTGTAGCTTTTTTTTTTTGCTTATTTTTGATGGCTGTTTTCTGTGGCTGTATAATTTTATTTTTTTAAGTATATTTTATTGATTATGCTATTACAGTTGTCCCATTTTTTTTCTCCCCTTTATTCCCCTGTGCCCTGCATGCCCCCTTCCACCAGCATCCACCCCCTCCTTAGTTCGTGTCCGTGGGTTGTACATTTAAGTTCTTTGGCTTCTCCATTTCCTATACTATTCTTTACCTCCCCCTGTCTATTTTGTACCTACCATCTACGCTTCTTATTCCATGTACCTATTCCCCCATTCTTGCCCTCCCCCACCCCTCTGATAACCCTCCATGTGATCTCCATGTCTGTGATTCTGTTCCTGTTCTAGCAGTTTGCTTAGTTTGTTTTTGTTTTTAGGTTCAGTTGTTGATAGTTGTTGTCATTTTACAGTTCATAGTTTTGATCTTCCTCTTCTTCTTAGATAAGTCTCTTTAACATTTCATGTAATAATGGCTTGGTGATGATAAATTCCTTTAACTTTACCTTATCTGGGAAGCACTTTATCTGACCTTTCATTCTAAATCATAACTTTGCCAGATAGAGTAATCTTGGATGTAGGTCCTTGTCTTTCATGACTTTGAATACTTCTTTCCAGCCCCTTCTTGCCTGCAAGGTTTCGTTTGAGAAATCAGTTGATAGTCTGATGGGAACTCCTTTGTAGGTAACTGTCTCCTTTTCTCTTGCTTTCTCTTTTCTCTAAGATTCTCTCTCCTTATCTTTAATCTTGGGTAATGTAAGGATGATGTGCCTTGGTGTTTGCTTCCTTGGGTCCAACCTCTTGGGGACTCTCTGAGCTTCCTGGACTTCCTGGAAGTCTGTTTCCTTCACCAGATTGGGGAAGTTCTCCTTCATTACTTTTTCAAATAAGTTTTCCACATCTTACTCCTCCTCTTCTCCTTCTGGCACCCCTATGATTCAGGTATTGGAACATTTAAGGTTGTCCCAGTGGTTCCTCAGTCTCTCCTCATGTTTTTGAATTCTTGTTTCTTCATTCTGTTCCAGTTGAATGTTTATTTCTTCTTTCTGCTCCAAATCATTGATTTGGGTCTCAGCTTTCTTCCCTTCACTGTTGGTTCCTTGTATATTTTCCTTTATTTCACTTTGTATAGCCTTCACTTCTTCCTTTATTTTGGGCCATGCTCAATCATTTCTGTGAGCATTCTGATTACCAATGTTTTGAACTCTGCACCTGTTAGGTTTGCTATCTCTTCATGGCTTAGTTCTATTTTTGGAGCTTTGATCTGTTCTTTCCTTTGGGCCATATTTTTTTGTCTCTGGTGCCTGCTACAGTGTAAGGGGCAGAACCTTAGGTATTCACCAGGGCAGGGCAATTCACATGCTGCTTTGTGGTGCTATATGTGGAGGGGGGCAGGGTCTGAGAGGAAACAATGCCCCTTAGTTGGCTTTCAGTAGATTTCAGTCACTTCCCTGGCTACCCACAAGCAAATTGGGCCCTTTTGGTACTGGTTCCTGGGTGGGTGGTTGTGTGTACATTCTAGGACCCTGAGGGATCCTCCAATGAACTCTCCTCGGAGCCTGGGAGTTTATCCCGCTGCCACAACCCCCGTAGTTTTTTACAGCTAGAGGTTCTGAGGCTTTAGTTTCCCACACTGGAGCCCTGGGTTGCGTGGTCTGTCTCGCTCCCCTGTTGTTCCTCCCGGTTTATCCGCATGCAAATGTGGGACTGCCAGCTGCTGTCTAGCCTGACAGGTTCCCCAGCAGCCACCTTGCTGCATCCCCTCCACCCTGACTTCCTGTCTCTGCCCCTCCTATCAGTCTGGGTGGATGTTTCTTCTTTAACTACTTGATTGTTGGAATTGCATACAGTTCGATTTTCTGGCAGTTCTGGTTGTTTTTTGTTTTTAAATTTGTTGTCCTTCTTTTGGTTTTGTGAAGAGGCAAAGTGTATCGCCTCCATCTTGGCTGGAAGTCTGGTGTATATTGTTTTAAAATAACAGGATTTTGTTTGTGTGTTTACCTTTTTTGGAACTGTAAAAATGTTCTAATATTGTTTTCTGACCTGCATTGTTACTGATGAGAATCAGCCACCATCTTTGTTGTTGTTCCTCTATACCTAATTTATTCATTAAGGGTCATTTAAGTGTGTAAATAGTACAATGAAATATTTTCTTAGACTTGTAGATTGCAAAATGGGTTAGGGTCTTTGTATTTTAGCTTTTTACTGATTAAAGAGGTCTTTCCCCCAATGTGCCTGAAGATGTAAAAATTTACTGATTGTAAGTATATTAAGTAGTCATTTAGGATATATCTTATTTTTCAGATACATTGAAATACCTGAGTTGGTTTCAATTGAACTCTGTATCTGTATGTATGTATTTATATGCATAGGGCCCCGGCATAAAACAATACCTACTCCAGGACTTTTTGTGGGGTTCTACTGTCTAATAGTTGTTTCAAGAGCTGAGCTGAGAATTAATATCTGTTCTGGTGGCAGGTGGAATTTTAGATTACCCAGACACTATTACCCCAGAGGGGTGTCACCAAGTCCTCCTGTTCTGCCTTCGCACTGACGTCTGAGGACGACTGAGAATGTGGATATCTGTTCCCTCTGGCAATCTTCCGCCTCTCCCCAGCTCACCCCACAGGGTGTAGTTGGGGCCCAGAGTACATTTTGCAAACATCAGGCTTAATATCTGGTGTAAAACACCGAGTCACACTGGGGCATCTCAATAGCAAGCCTGCTGGGGTGAGGAGCTGGCTCTCCTATGTCCTTCTTGCCCAACCCCACCTCTCTGCAAAGGGTGCTCAGGTAGCATGTCATACATTCACAGGAACAAGCACCCGTTCTAGGCACAGGCTAAGTCCAGACACAGAAGAGCTCATATACACCTCAGAATGGAAATCCTGACTCACGTTTATACCCTCTTTAAACTGCCACTTCCCCAGGCTTCTCTCTTTCCATAAATGGCACCCCATGAACTCAGTTTATCATGTCAGAAACCTGCATCTCATTCTTCATTTTTTCCTGCCCTCATCAGCCATATCTAATGCTTTGGTAACTCCTACTCTATCTTTTCCTTCAGTAGCTGAAGCACTCCGCATTCATTTACTTCTCTTCATCCCACTGGTCAAGTGTCCATCTTGTGCCCACACCTAGCAATTGCCTCCCCACTGGCCCCTACCAAATACCCTTGCCTCCCTCTGGCCTGTTCTTCCCAATAGCCAGTTCTCTTCATTAGATATTAAATGAACTATGTTGCCCTTCTGTTTAAAACTGTACAACAGTTTCCCATTGTGTTTTACTTAGAACATGAACCTACTTCCATGGCTTACACAGTGCTGTGTATTCTAACCTCTGTGTGCCTCTCCAAACTCCTGAACTATCTCACACATGTACTGCAGCCACATTAACCTCCCTTCATTTCCTCGAACAAGCTGCATCTCCCCCAGAGCACCCCAGCCCTTTACACCTGTCGTTTCCTTTGCATGGAACATTCATTTGCTTCCCACATCCTCCCCTCTGCTGTCATACTGGACTAACATATTTTCATTCGTTAGGTCTTCGATTTCCATGACAGTGAATGCCTTGTCTAAATTGATCCTCGTCTATTGTTATCTATCAGAGATGTCCTCTTTTTTTCCTTCAGAACAATGAAATATTCGGTTAGTTGATTGTATTTATAGTTGAACAACCCAGGTTTGAACCATGCCACACTTACACACGGATTTTTTTCAATCAATACCGTAAATGTGTTCTCCTTATGATCCTCTTAATAATATTTTCTTCTCCCTAGCTTACTTTATTGTAAAAATAGAATACATAATACATTAACATGCAAAATATGTATTAGTCAACTATTTATGTTATGGGTAAGGCTTCTGGTCAACAGTAAGCTACTAGTAGTTAAGTTTTGGGTCAGTCAAAAGTTATAGGCAGATTTTCAACTGAATGAGGGGTCAGTGTCCCTAACCCCTGGGTTCTTCAAGGATCACCCATATAGTTCACTATACTGCAAGCTTCAGGATGGCAGTGACCCCTTTTTGTTCATATCTTCCCTTTTGCCATCATACTTGACTACAACCCTGGAAACTACAGTACTGGCACTTGGTTGATATTAAATAATTGAATTAATGAACTAAAATGGCCCAATCAAGCAACTTTTTCCATGAAAAGGACATTCTGCCCTGGTGTAAAATCAAGGCTTTACATTCAAAGCAGCATCTCCTTGCAGCTTCTCAGGAAGCAATTTTGTTCTCGGGTCAGAAAAATCTAAAGGATTGCTCTCAGGAAGACTTAACACAGCTGCTAGGTTAGGAAAATCAAGTAAGACAAATGTCTTCTGTTCCTTTTTTTTTTTTTTTTAGATTCTATTTATTTATTTTTGGAGAAAGGGGAAAGGAGGGAGAAAGAAAGAAACATCAGTGTGCGGTTGCCCCTTACACACCCCCTACTGGGGACCTGGTCCACAACCCAGGCATGTGCCCTGACTGGGAATCAAATCGGCAACCCTTTGATTCTCAGGCAGGCACTCAATCCACTGAGCCACACCAGCCAGGTCTTTTTTTCTTTTTTTCTTTCCTCTTTTCTCTTTTCTCTTTTTCTTTTCTTTTCTTTTTTCTTTCCTTCTTCCTTCCTTCCTTCCTTCCTTCCTTCCTTCCTTCCTTCCTTCCTTCCTTCCTTCCTTCCTTCCTTCTTTCCTTCCTTCCTTCCTTCCTTCCTTCTCTTTTTTTGGAAGATGAACATCTTGTCTTGAGGATATGAGTGGCCCTTTGGTTGACTTGTGCATTCTTACTGATAAGAAGCTGCCACCACCAGCAGTTAGGCTCCGTGAAGGACTACTGAGCCCTTCTTGGCACACATGTGGTATGGGAGATACACGTTGTGGTGCAGAGACATCCCACTGAAGGGCTTTACCTGCCCAAATATTCTCCTCACCCCTCAGCACCAGAGATTCTGTCCTGAATTGGCACTGAATTGGCACTGTGCTACCTGAATCGGCACTGTGGGGTAAACAACAAAATGCACACATGAAAGATGCAACGATAAATGTACATTTGACAAAGAAGACCCAGCGTGTGTGTTTGTGTGTATGGCACACCGAACTAATTTACACTGGATTCAGAGAAAGTTGGAGCTACAAGGAATTTAGGGATTGACAAAACCAATTTGTGTACGGATAAGAGATCAAAGGCCAGTCCTTGAAAGAAACAGGCCATACTCAGGACAAGGCGGGGCCCGGGGAAGGGAGTAATAGGGGGCGCACCAGGCAGGGCGACAGGCCCCGGTTTAGAAGAGCAGCGCCCAGAGGCGAGCGGCATCGTCTGGGAAGCCGACCAGGCTCCGCGCAGGGCAAGGCAGAGCAGCAGCTTGCCTTTCTTCCCTCACCGTCCTCCTTCCCGCCCCACTCTTCCAGGCTGGGTCAACAAAGCCGAGATGCAGTCACTCCCGAAGAATTTTCCAAGGCAGTAAGTGGATCAAAAGTGGTGCACTTAATTAGAGGGAGAGCACCCAGATGGGCTTTCTAGTCACTGGAATGTGGAGAACTTCGTTATGGAGTGCGATGAAAAATTCACATAAACAGACTCCCTGGGACATGAGGTCATTTATTCGAAGTACAATAACATAAAGACAGCTAGCAAGAGCTCCAGGTACTTCCTACCTCGCCCCTCTCCCCAGGCCTTTCTGTTCTTTGTTGTTTCTTTACTCCCGACGCTTTCCAAATCTCTTGTAAGCAACTGGGAGGGGAGAAGCTGAGACAGAAGGAGAGGCGCGATGCCCAAAAGTGAAAGGAGTGGTAAAGAGAGAGACATGAGGAGGACAAAGGCCAAGCGATGAAGGGGGAGGAGAGGAGCATTAGGGGAATAGGAGCATGGGGAGGCCCATGACATCTCCAAAGCAGCAAAGCATGTGAATACGCACGTGAACTACGGGGGCCGGCACAAATAACACCAATTGTTTATTGCAAAATCTTTTATTACAATATTATCAGCATATAATTCTGTAACATACAGTATCACACGCAAACACACCACGACGCTTTAGGTGAAATGTTCAAATTAAAACTACAAATTATTACACCCATATTATTACCCTACCAACAACACTCAAGCAGGCGTTCGTTCTGTCGGACCCTGTACAGCGTTTGTCGAAGGAGAATGCGTCCTGGTAGGAAGCTCGCTGGGCTGGGTGGGAGGGCTGAGGGTGTAGCCCTGGTCTAGCTTGATTGGCTGGGTGACCTTTTGCGAACCTGTAGCCTCCACTCCTTCTGCGTAAGGAGAAGGTTGGTGAAGACCTGTGTGGTCCCCTTAGCTCTGATTTCTAACATTTCATAATAAGAGATGGAGGGAGAACCTGGCTGGGGGAAGACCCAGCAAGCAGGGGTCCTTCAGGACTGAGGCTTCACCCAATAGTCACCCATGTGCTATGAAGGGGTCAAGAGAGCAGGAGCCAAAACCTCTTCTCTGACCAAGGGAGATGAAAAAAAAACACATCTCCATATGTCATCAATTTACTAGAGCAAGAAGGCCCTCTGAGGCCCAAGGTGTGAAACACGAGGACAAGACTTGGTCTAGAATGATGGTTTGGGAGCCTGTGGAAAGACTTGTATAAGTTCCTGGTAGCTTTTTTGGTGGGTTTTTTGAGTCAAGACCTATAGATACTTGGATACTTCTCTGTACGTGGCTGACACAGTCCTCCCCAGGCCTTGGGCTGCTGCAAAGTGGGATGGTCACAGCTCCTCAGACATTCAAGGAGGGCCCCTTCACCCTGCTCTGATAGTTCAGAGACATCACCTGGTGCCTGCAGACATAGGTCCAGGTTGGAGGCGATGCCATGAGGCGGAAAGGGCTTGTTCTGCCATTAATTCAGGTCATGCGATGAGCCTAAATGCCACCTCCATTTGTTCTGTGGCATAGGGTTGGCAATGCCTCCAACCTCCAGGGCAAATAGCTAGGCAGTGGGCTGGATCATCTCGCTTTGCTCCCCTAGATGCCTTCTCTGCTCTGGCCCACCCCGCTCTGTGCCTCTGGAGCTGGCCCTTAGGGACTGAGCCAAGGGGCTCCCTTGCTCACTAACACCTATTGGGCTTGGTCAGTGGAAGATGAGTGGGAAGGGAGTGAGATCTGGGTAGGGACTCCACAGCTCCCATTTTCCCTCTCTCCGATGAGATTTATGGAGAGAATAGAACTTGAAAATGCTCCATGGTGACAGTCGCATGTATTCTAAATGGCATTGTATATGCATGTGATCACTATGACAATCAACTCATGGAATTCAGGGAGGCTGGTTAGGATTGACGTTGACAGACACCTTTGAAGAATTCTATCAGATCTGTGCTTGGCTGCCCCCCCTTTCTCATTGCAATGACCCCTAAGGCGATAGAGGTGAAGCTTTGGATCTTTCTGTGGGTCTCCCCCTCATGGCCACTGGCTATTTCATTTTATTCCCTCACGCCAAACACCAAATAGTCCGAGTTTTGATCCTTTACCAGACTGACCTCCCATTGTCAATGAGCTTCAAAGTTTGATTTAAGTTGTAACCGAAGTCAAAGATGAGTGATACAGAGTTTGAGGCTGGAGCCATAAAGTCGAGAGTCCATTGAATCCTGCCACAGCTCCTGCACCGAACCTCCCACGGGCAACCTTCACCAGGCCTCTGCATGTTCTGTTCGCCAGGTATCCATAAGGGCGGAATAGCGGACATCCACCTAAGGTTACGAGACTTCTCCACCTACCATAAGGCTGCCTCAAAATCCACCTTAAGTTTACTTTTTAAAATTTTCCCCCAGGGATTGCCTTCAGAGAAATTTCCAGCCACATTACTCCTTACGTGACAGTCACACTCACACTTGCCTTTGGTCTTCTTATTCTTTACCTCCAAGGGCTGTATGTTCCTTGACCCCTTCCAACCCCCTCTCTTTTTCCTCTCTCTTCCTTTCTCCTTCCTCTCCCCACTCCCCTCCCCCCACCACACACATTCCTTGGCAGCTGCCTGAACCAAGACACAGGCTCTCATTGCAATGAGAAAGGGGGGCAGTGAAGCACAGATCTGATAGAATTCTTCAAAGGTGTCTGTCAACATCAATCCTAACCAGCCTCCCTGAATTCCATGAGTTGATTGTCAAAGTGATCACATGCATATACAATGTCATTTAGAATACATGCGACTGTCACCATGGAGCATTTTCAAGTTCTATTCTCTCAATAAATCTCATCGGAGAGAGGGAAAATGGGAGCTGTGGAGTCCCTACCCAGATCTCACTCTCTTCCCACTCTTGCCAAATGAGTTGAGGGGGTGTCGGGGCAGAATTGAGATCCATGTGGAGGACAGAACTGAGTGGTGGCCTGACCCCAGAGGAGGAGGGATCACCTTGCAAAGAGCGGCACTTCTGGAAGCCGACTGATGCATCTATTGTCATGTTTACCGAAATGTTCATGAAACTGGCTGTCTCAGAGCAAGAAACCACATCCTTGTAGAATCAGGAGGTAGTCCTGGAAGACTGTTTTTTTTCTCCGTTCCCAAGATAATGTGTGCAAAGCAACTTCCAGCTGAAAGGAGAGAGTCCTGGACAAAAACATAAGCCAACAAGCATATAACAAACCAACATGATGCGGTTTCATCGCTTATGCGGAGACTTTGTCCTCAGAACAAACGTTTGAAACATTTGTTTCAAAACAAACATTTTCCTGGGCCTGATCACAAATTTCCCTCTCCTCTGGATGAGTCAGCTTGTCGGTTCTTAATCCATCAAGGCTGAGCAAGCTAAGTAAACAATAAGCAGCAGAGTTTTCATGTCTGAGCAAACACATGGGAAAAGAATAACAATTATAAGCTTGATTATTGGTTCTAAATTACAGACCTGAACAGCTGCCACGGAGGTGTGTGGAGACCTAGGAAAAGTGTTGATGCTTGAAATCCAGCTGTTCGGTAGCTTTTGACCATAGTCCAAAAGCTGTCCCTAAGCCTCAGAATGGTCCAGTCTAGAATCAGATGGCTCACAGGTGTAGTTGCATATTTTTTTCCTCTTTTTCTGATAGATGGTCTCCTAAGGGGCATAACTTATCTTCTGGTGGCCCACGTCAAGAGGATCAATGTCAGGAAAAAACAGTGTTTGTTTTCTTTTTATTTTAAGACTTCCTATTTTTGGCATCCTTCCTAGGATGGCTTTATCTCGGCGTTGAGACGAGGAAGTCAATTGTGTTGACTGGAGCACCCTCTGAGCCAGGCAGCACCTCAGGCTGCAGACAGCCTGCCCGCCAAGCCCGCCCACCTCTGGTGCTTTGGGGCTGCTTGAGAGGCACCAGCTCCTCCTTTCCCAAAAGTCCACGTCTAAGAGTCCCCAAGGGGGATGGCAGTGTTTCCACCTTGTTTGTAAAATATTACTTTTCTTCTTCAGATGAGAGGGGGAAGCTTCATCTTATTCCACATCCTTCTAATTTGTCTCTAATTTTGCAGCTCCATGAGCCAGATATTGGCTGGCTTCAACCTTTGTGTCCCCACCAGCAGACCAGCAGATAACATTTTCTCAGTTTCGTTACTAACAATAGACGAGACATTGTGACCACCCAGGGAATTTTTGCAGGATATTGGAGCAGTGGGTGGATGGGCTGAAGGGCGTAACTAACATTACTGCTTCATTTTGTTCTCCAAATTCAGTTGTTACAGAGATTTTTAAAAAGGGTTATTCTTAGAAAAATGACTCAGAAAAATGACTTCATCTTTTCGTGGTTCATCAATAAGGCATGACTATTTCCCCTCAAAGTTAGCTGTACTTTACTTTTAAAATTTGACCCTTTAGAATGTTTTGCTTTTCCTGTATTTTAAAAATATTTTGAGTTCTAAAAATAAGGAATAAAGAATAAGATTAGCAAATACTCCAAACGTACTATTTTTCTCACCCAGGGTCATCAACTTAATATTTATCATATTCTAGCTTGTTTTCTTCTCTTTCTTTCTTATTTTTAGAATAATTAAAGCATGGCAGATGGTAGCTCAAGTTTCCTTTTGCCACCATCCTTGGCCCTACCCACCTTTGTCATCCCTGCCACCCAACTAGGCAATCACACCATGAATTTGATGAATGTGATGTGTATACTTCTATCCCATTTTCACATGTATAATATATATCCATAAAATATAAGGTGCATTTTAATGTGTATTTTGATTTTTTCCTGAGGCACACTGTTTGTGTGTAAAGCATCCATATGAAAAGTTACAGATTAATACATTTCTATACAGCAAGCATATTTATCAAGGAAAACCCCAAATGTCAGAAGTCCCCCAAAAGGCCTCTTTGTGTCGTCTACTCACTACCACCCTCGTATTGTAGCACATGTTTATTGTGCTTGTTTTTGAGTTCTATGTAAATGGAACCTTTCGTGGCTGGCTTCCTTTGCTCAACATTTATGTGAAATTCATACATGCTTTTGCGAATACCTGTAGGTCATTTATTTCTCTTGCTGTATAGTATTCCATCACATCAATACACTGCAACTTATTTATCCCTTCTACCATGAAGGCACATTTGGGCTGCTTCTAGTTTCAGGTTGTTGTGAATGGTGCTGCCCCAGACATTCCTCTGTGAGGCTTCAGATGCTCACCTGTACATTTCTGTTGGGTGCAGAGCTGGGAGTGGACTTGCCAGGTCATATGACACAATAAGCTTTAGCAGGTATCACTAAGCTATTTTACAAAGCGCTGATAGCAACGTACATTTCCACCCATTTGTGTTATTTTAAAAATTCCCTGAAATATTACCATAGTGTCATCCTAGTATGGAACAGGGCTGTGTGTGGTCCTGTATCTTGTTTTTTTCATCCAATTTTGTATGGCCCATTCTAGCTGACTTACAGAGCTATACCCCTAAATTACTGTGATTTTTCTTTTATTCATATGCATCACGTTTTATTATTTAATGTACATATCGATCTACTGATACACATTAGGTTGCTTTCAGCATTTTGTTTTTGCTGAGAATGTTGCATTTAGCCTCCCTCTATAATCTTGAATAAAAGGACAAGAATGTGTGTGATAAATAAGGGTGTTCTGTGGTCCAAATGGAACATCTGGATTCCCAGACATCCTCTCTGGTGATTCTGAGTCAGCGGGGTGTTCTCCAGGAATCTGTGCTTAACCACCATGTCAGAGTTCTTACAGCCAGGGGGCCTGGGAAGTACCGCACTAGGTCATATACTCTGAGGTGGCATCGTCTAATTATGAGCTGGGTACGTTTTCAACCTTCCTGGATACGAATACCTTGCTCTCTGAAGGGACTGGTCCATTGAATTACCCTACCAGCAGTGTATAACAGACATATTTTTTCCACACTCTTAATATTTGTATTGTTAGACTTTAAACGTCTCTACCAAAATGATAGGCAAAAAGTAGGTTTTGTTTTTAGTTACATTTACCTGACAATGATACTTGCTGACACTTGTATAGCAGCACCTGCCAACACCGTTTCAAGCATTTGATTTGTATTAACTCATTTTATACTCCAATCCGAAGAGGTGGGGAACTATTTTACTAGGTTAGGAGAACTAGACATACAGTCGAGTTACCTGACTAAGGGCATGGACTATCACATTCCCTCTGCTATAAATTTCCTATTAATCTCCTTTACCCACTTTTTCTATTGTGTTGATCATCTTTTCTTTACTGATTTCTAGGATTTAAAAAAATATAGCATAGATGCTGCTTTTCGTCTATTATATTCAATACATGTTGCAATAACTCTTCCCGGCCCACTACTTATTTGCAGAACTTCTTTATGGCGGCATCTTCACATTTTCTAAAGCACTTTCACATATGCTGTAACACATGCTCTAACAACTATTCATTCGTCGAATATTTATTGCTCACAGTGCTTGGCACTATTGGAGCCACCAAGATTACAGATATCTCTGTCATGATAGAGTTTACGTTCCCGGGGAGATAACGGAAAATATACTACCAACAAATAAAGTGTAGGCCGGTACTGGTAATAAGTACTGTGGAGGAAATAAAGCAGGTGGTGGGGACAAGGACAGCTGGATGTATGTGGGTTAGAGGCGGGGAGAAGCGGGAAGGGGAGCTTTTTGCTATTTTATATTCGGTGGTTGAAGAAAGCTTCTTTGATAAGGTGGCACTTGGGTGACCTGAAAAATATGGGAACAAGCCTGTAGGTTTCTTGGTGAAGAGTGCTCCAGACAGAGAGAAAAGGCAGTGCAAAGGCCCTGTGGTGTGTTTACGGAATAGCAAAAGGGCTAGTGTTGTTGGAATAGATTGCAAATGGGAGCAGTAGGAGATGAGGTCCAGCGGAGTAGACGGAGGAAGTGCGAGTGGTGTAGGGCCCTGGAGGCCACTGTAAACACTTGGCTTTTTCTCTGAGTTATGTAGGAAGCCACTCAAAGTTATTTAATCTTCGCAGGCTGTGGGAAGTTCCATAAATTGCCAGAATCATATAGTCAATGGCAGAGCCCAGTGTGAAAGAGAAACTTCTGACTCCTGTGTTCTTTCATCCAGCTGCAGCTCTCTTGAAGTCCTTGTACCTTCTTTCTTCTAACCAGAAGGAACTAAGAGCAGAATGCCTGTCTAAATGCAGGAGGACCTGCTAGGGTCACCAACTGTCCTGCTTTGCTGGGACTGAAGATTTTGTCAGGACGCAGCATTTTCAGTTCTATAACTGGGACAGTCCTGGGCAAACTGGGATGGTTGATCGCCCCATGATTTGGCTGAAAATTGGGTCCCAGGTACCAATTAGCTGATTACCCCCGGCCTCCCCAGGGCCCTTATGAGCTGCTGCTCAGAGAGGCTGCTCGAACCCTGGTGCCTTCCCAAACCAGCACCAGATGCAGGACGAAGGTCACTGTCGGTACTCTCAAATTAATGTCAGTGGAATTACAGAGGTTCTCCCTGGGAGGCGGGATTATGCAAAGTGTTTTTTTCCTCCTGCGTATGTACACTTTTTATACTTACATTTTTTTAGCATAAATAAATATTACATTGATACCCAGGAACAGTAGAATTGGTAAATATTAGTTCATCTTCGTTACCTATGTCCTGAGTGTCCGGTACCGTTCCTAGCACATAGCAAGTGTTCGACAGAACTGCTTTGAACAAATCTGCAGTGAGCAAGGCGTTTTTTAAGACACCAGTAATGTGTGCATCCTCTGAAAGATGAATACTATCCGTCAGTGATTCTCAGAATTCGTTGCCTCAGGGTCGAGTGGAGGGCATGTTAAAACTCATGTCTCCGGGCCCACTAGAGTTCCGGATGCACTTGACCTAGGCGGGGTTCCCTTGTCTGCATGTCTCATGTTTCCAGGTGATGCTATGGTGGCTGATGCTGGTGGTGGAGTGGGGGGGAGAAAACCACATTTGAGATTAGTTGATCTATGTTAATTAATTGGTTAATTGTTTGGTTTTTTGTTTTGGTGCAACTGTGTCCATTTAACCATCAGGTATTATCTTGTTGAAAAATTTAATTCAAATTCAAGACCAATTTATATGTGAATTTATTCCTTTTTCATTTCCCATTCATCAAACATTTGTTGCCCTCTCTCACTACAGACTGGAGACACCTAAACATGAATGGAACACAGTTACTGCCCTTTACAGGCTTCCAGAAGCATTAAGTCATTTTTTTTTAGTTCTTAACTGCTCAAATAAGAAATTAAATTTGGAAGGAAAATAAGAAACTTTAAATAGAATATGTTGTTCATTGTCAATTCAGGAAAACCGACTGGCTTTGATAAATGTCCCACAGGCTTCAATGTAGGGTGTCCTTTATGAATTCAGCTGTTCAGACTACCAGGCACATGGGCCCAACCTCATGGACTCGGGCCAGCCAATCAAGTGGAATCATGGGTGGAAAATAACAAGAGTAAATGTAAAGTCTTATGTTTGAGGGTTTTTTGAAAAGTCAACAACTCAAGGGTAGCTCATGTGAAAAAGACCTGGGAGTTTTAATTGGCTGCTGGCCCAAGTCCATGTACAGCAAGTCAACTCATGTAGCTTCCTAGGGATAAGTACTGTGGAGGGATACATTTTACACCCAGTTTACGTTGGAAGGCTAACCATGAAGCAGCATTGCTTCAAAGTAGGTTTCTATGGACTCTGTGTATGTGTGTTTATACACATATATACCCACACACCTAAATGTACGCTTCTGTGCACAGTAAGAGATTTGTGGGTTTTGCTTTGAAAATTTTCTTGGTCAAGTTATGACCGCTAAGATCTTCCTGGTAGTGTTCCCCAAACTGTGATCCAGGGACCACCCCCAGTGGGCATCACCTATGCACTTACTGAACCTATAGACTCCAAGGTCCTTCCCTTGACTTTCTAAAGCAAGATCACTGGGAATAGACCCCACATTTGGCTGGATTTTAACAAACTACCCCAGATGATCAGCTGAATATCCTCTCCTGGGTGGGCACTTGCCTTTAATTCCTCTCCTCAGTCCCCAAATCACCACCATATATAGGGAAGTATGACCGCCATGCGAGTTGTTGGAGAAGCAGCTATGGTGGCTGGGGACCTCTGGTCATCAAAGATTGTTCCTCACACACTGTGACATGACGGTGACAGTTCCAGGGTCCAAAGAGGAGGACAGAGATGAGTCTCGGGAAGGAAAGAATTAAGAAATAAGGTTTAACCAATGACACAGTGAAAGGAACTAGAGTCAGAAGGGAAGCAAGTTTTTATTTTCACTTGTGTCGTTCTCTACAACAGATTTGTAAAGTAGCCTGTTGCTCACGAATGCCCACCCAAACTACCTGACCATCTGGGGAAGTGTTACTTAGTAGCTAATTCCCATCTCTAGCATCCTAAGTAAAGGCGAATATTGGCTTAATTAATGACTCCCTCTCCGGCCAAATCACACCCACCCCCACTTTGCAATCTCGCCTCGTCACACCTTCAACATCTGCTCTGGCAGTTTGCCACATTACCTTGACACTTCCTGCCATTTCTAGATCCCAGACCACCAGTGGCAACCCTTTTCCCTCACAATGTAACCAGCACCCCATCAGTGAATGCAATGGGGCCAGGCACTGTGCTAAGCCCTGTTCTTACTTATTTCACATACACCTCAGCACACATGCCGAGGCTAGGTAGGTACCAACTCTTTTACAGGTCTCACAAGCCAGGAAACAGGCCAGGAGGGCAACGTCCCCACATCACAGAGTGGGGTGCATGCATTCCTCACCTTGGCGATACCCCACCTTCATCAGAGCAAAAGGACTGCTCCTTCTGCCACGCGCACTACCACCTTCCCTGTTCCTCCACTACCCATCCTTCCCTGAGAAGTCAGAAGAAAGGAATGTTTCACCTCTGCTCCAAAACTAACAAAACCCTTTCCATTGCTTCATCCTTTTCTATTCTAAAAGGTCCTTCTTTCTACCATTTCTTTTTTGCACTTTTGATGTTTATTATTTTTTAAATTGAGATATAATTGACACATATTATATGTCAACTAAATAATATTATATTATTTTCAAGTGTACAACATAAGCATGCAATATTTTGCAAATGTAGATATTGCAAAACGATCCCCACAATAAGTCTAGTTAGCTTCCATCGCTGTACATGGTTATGCATTCTTTTTCTCGTGATGAAAACTTTTAAGACTTTCTCTCTTAGCAACTTTCAAATATACAATACAGCATTATTAACTCTAGTCACCACGACGCACATTACATCCCTAAGATTTGTTTGTTTTATAACTGGAAGTTTGTACTTTTTAAATCTTTTTTCCCACCCCTACCTCCTTTGATCTTTCATTCTCCACTCATTCCTTTCCATGAAAAAGGTTTTGTTCATTTAGTCTCTTGTGCAAAATAACATTTCCCTTGACTGGACAGCCCCATTCAGTGATTTACTTAGCAGAGTGCAGAGCTGATGAGGCTCTGGCTCTGAAAGGGGAAATGAGATATAAATAAGCATCGCGTGAACACGAGAGATGTGATGGGTGCACTGAGAGTTCAAGGGAGGAGAACGCACTTGTCACCAGAGGGGTGGAAGGAAGGTTTTGGGGAGGACCTGGGCTGGAAGGCGAAGTCTGGGAAAATTTCTGCTGGCAGAAATTGGAAGGGGGGCACCAGGCAGGGGCAATAACGTAAGAAAAGACATAGAGGCAGGAAAACCTAGAGAGTTGCGAAGGGCATTTGACCAGTTTGAGTGGGCACAGAGCTCAGTGGGGGATAGTGGAGGTTAGGGCTATATTGCAGAGAATTTGCCATCCTAGGATAATATCTTGTCGGTAATGGGTGGAAAAGTGGCATTGCGAGAGTGTGAATTAGGGAGATTAGTTTGGTGGCAAAGTGCAGGACGGACTGGAGCTTGGAACTATGAAACTGAGGGGCTACTGTCATAGTCTGGGGAAAAACTGCTGACCTCCTGCCCTGCTCTTGGATGGCATCAGTAGTTAATGGAGTAAAACCACTGTTTGAGAGACATTTTGGAGGTGAAATTCACTGTTGTCTTGGGTAAAGTGTGCAGGAATGTCAAAGGTGTTTTTGAACCTGAGCCCATGTAATGTGGAGATGGCTGTGTCTAACAGAAATGGAAGTTCATGAAGAAAACCGGGAGTAGAACATGAGGTCAGCTCTGAACATTTTCACGTTTTGGAGTCAGTGGGACATTCAGGATGAGACTTACCCAACAGGAACCTAGGTCGAAATCTGACTGTGGCTCTGGAAAGCAGTCGGGGTTGGAGATACACAGTTGGGAACATTTCACACGTAGGCAAAAGCTCTTAGAAAGCGTAGAACACTTAGTAAGTGTTTAATGTTTGAGGACCAGGCTGTGAGCAGAAACTGGGTTATACTAATTTCTTTAACCCAAACCCATTCTTACTTGTGATGAGTGTTCAAGAAATGTTGAAGAAAGGGGTGCATTATGAGATGCTCAATACATGTTTGCTGAATTAATGAAAGAAGTGAATGAAAAAATAAATGACTGGATGCTGAAGTTATGAAGTCCTGTAGGATGGAAGAGACAAGAGCGAGACTGAGGGCACACACTGCTGAAAGTATAATGTGGCACGAGTTTTTACAACTTTGCGCCAAGAACCTGAAGAAATATTTGGTAGAGGAAGAGCTGGGAGGCTGTATTGCAGGCATGCTTGCTTGCATACAGCAGCCAATGGGCCCTCATTCTGCCCCACGGGGATTTCTGGGACACAGTAGAGACTTGCTGGCTTGGGAGCCCCTGCTTCCTGGCTGCAGTGAGGTCTGGGCTGTCTTTTGTTTCATTCAGCTTCAAATCAGGAGATCCTCTTGGATGCTGGCTCTCAGCTGGGAAATGGAAAATATTTGTGCGGCCGTGAAGGAAGCTTCCTGCATCTGGCAGGGTCTCTGGGCTGGAACCAGCATAAAGAAAAAATTAGGAAATCATCAAGCAGCCTGTGGTCTTGGTATATTTCATTGTTAGTATTCCAGTTACTGGGAGGATGTCTAAAGCTCTTCCTGGTTTACTGCCTTGAAAATTAAAAGGAAAAAAAAGTCTTCATGTAGCTCCAGTGCGCCAGCATGAGCATCCCAGCAAGAAGGTCTGTGTAAGAATCTGTGAATAATGCAAGATGGCGGGGTGATAAACAGGCTCTGTCCGGACGTTTTTCCATTTGCTCACTGCTCTGCTGGCACAGCCCTGCGGAGCAGAACAAAGCCTAGTTTGTGCTTCTCGAAGCACCCCTGCTGTACTTTCGAGGGTTTTTCTTTTCCCCAGAAGCCTGCTTGAGGGATTTTTAGCTCTTTCTTTCAAACAAAGGACTAAATTAGGCCGCTGTCTTGCTGTCATTTAGTATAATAAGAGGCCATCTCTAGCTCATAATTTTTGTATACTCAGTGAAAGAGGCGGAAACCTTTGGGGTGTATTTAAGGATAGAAAGTACTCCCTCTGCTCCTAAATGTGTCCCCAACCCAGGCGCTAGAGTAGTGGAATACTACCACGACATTTATAACATAGAGGCTTTCTGTCCCACTGTTCCAGCTCCATGGCCCCATTTTTATCACCCCCAGTGGGCAGTGATCTGATCCAGCTTGGGGAGCTCCAGGGACGAGATGCCACACCAGGACGAGACGCCACAAACGGTGCTCGCCATTTTAGAAAGTTTCAGCTCACACTGAATTAAAACCCACCTAACTCCCTGGGTTACATATCATACTCCTTCCACATAACGGCCCCTTAAATATTTGAAGATAACTAGTGTGTCTCCATTAGCCAAACTAAATGTCATCAGCTATTGCCCATTGGTCATGATTGCTAGCACATGTCGAAGCAGACCTGTCCCCCTCTCTCTCCCTTCTCTCCTATTTCTCTCCCCACAAATTCTTCTGCATCTGTGTGTGCTAGACTCCCTCCACCTCCACTCTATAACTTGTACACTTGTGCTTGGGGGAGAAGTGCAGAACTTACTGTGAACCGAATGAAGTCATGACAGAGCACAGACTTGGGAGTTACGTGGATTGCAATTCAGGTTCGAAGCCTGTTCTTCCATTTATCTGTGACATTCCACCGAATTCCTTAACCGTGATGAGCATAAATTTCCTGACTTATAACGGAGACAATGGTCCGTATTTTGCAAAGATAGAGATAATGTGTGCAGATGTCCTGGCATATCACCTGGGCTGAGCAGGAGTGCAGTCAAGGGGACTGTGGGATCTAGCATGCCATGCTATTAGGTCAGATAAGAGCATAGCATAGCCTTGATTATCCAAAGGTACCGACCACAAACCCAGACACTTGTGAGCTTGTTCAGCATGCCATCTGAGTTTCCCTTTCAGTTATTAATAAAAATGTTGGCCACGACGTGACCTCAGAAAGCACCCTGTGACCCTCTGCAGGGATACCATCTTTTAGTGCTTTCTTTCCTTAGTAAGCATTCTTTGGTGAGGGACATTGGCTGAGTTATAAATAGAACCGTGCTCTTTTGTGGTCTATCATTCTCCATCTCTTCCACATGGACACTGAAAGCTTTTGTCAACTGCCTGCTGAAATCCAGGTAGTCTATGGCTGTATCATTCCCCTGACACGGTGATCAAAAGATCCTCTTTCTCCAGTGCGTTCTCTTTTGAAAGGCAAATACTCATGGGAGGGCTAACATGTTGCATTAATTCACACTAACATGGTAGTGGTCTAACCTTTCTGTTGACTCAGGTGGGAGTGGAGAAATCACTGGATAGTGGAGGAAGGAAGGCAGGGTTGTTAATATAAATGTAAAAAGTGTGTAATCACAGCAGACTGCGGAATGAAAACACATGTTATTGACTTAGCAAATGAGCTCAGAATGGACCCATGCACAGATTCACATTTACAAAAGAATCAAGATGTAGAACTGATTGCATATTCTCTGAGGATTCAAATGAATGCTGACAAATTTGCTCTTCTCTCCCTTTCTATTCAAAGAATCACCAGATTGAACAGTGTGGCCAAATGCACCTTCTACTCCTTTTCTCCAGCCCCAGCAGGAGATAATCAAGTTCAGTCCGACCCTAAAATCCCCGTTAATAGCAATAATAAGGCCAGCATTTATGGAGGGCTTACTTACATGCATTGTTTTGTAATCCTCACAACACACCCATTGAGGAAGGGGCTGTTGCCGTCCCTACCTGACAGCGGGGGAACTGAGGCTCAGAGAGGCTAGACAATCTGTTTAAAGCCACAGCTGTGCAAGGAACAGAGCTAGGTCTCTGTCCTGGTTCTGCTTCATGCTAAAGAACTCTTTATTTTCAGGCAGGTTATGGCTACCAGTCTCATTTTAGGACTTCTTTGTTTGACAACCGTGTCCACACTAGCGGGGATTTGAAGGGTAGGCCCTGAGACGTAGTGTCCCTGGGCCCTCCTGGTTTCCTGCTACCTGCTCTGTGGGAGCCACATCCTCCTGGCTATTGGATGCTACAATGTGTCTTAGGTGGTCTGACCATTGCTCTGCTGATCAAAGGAACCTGGAGTGGACCCCCCCGGGTTCAGTTGGTGGCTTACACCCAAGGAGACATCCGCTCTCTGGAGTTTGTGCTGCTGGGAAGCTGCACTCAAAGCTGTTTTGGAAATGGGCGGCAGTGTCTTAGAATAGCTTGACTGGGCAATGAACCTCATTACTAGCAGAATTGTGACCTTTCAGCAGAATAATGGAAAATGCCATCGATATAATATGCGAGAGTGATGTCAGTACTCTGACATGGGAGGGAAAAAGATGGCCCGCGTGGGATATTTATATTAATGATATCACCATCATTTGTTATGTGGCTCGAATTAAATAGAAGTCTTTGAGTCTAAACTCCACCAATGATCTCTCAAAACATTCCCTTGTTTTGTCTGCTGTCCTTTAGCACTCAATCTGCCACATTTCCAGGCTGAACAGAGTCTTTGATATGATTTCTTTGCTCTGATGACTTAAACTCAGACAGAAGAAGGTCTTTATCTTCAATCAAATTATACCCATATTGATCCAAGATATAGGCATGCTTTAATGGGTATAGGAACGAATGGGGCAGTTTCAATTCAGGAGACAGGCGAGATGGAGCCCAGATTATAGGTGCATTATCTTGGGCTGCTTAGAGTTGGAACACACACACACACTGAGCTTGAGATGAAAATATATGGTGACAAATAGATTACAAAAACACCGACATGTTCACAGGACCCTTTGGCGACTTTCCAAATGTATGGCTGCAGGGCCTAATCTGAAGGCCCTTAAATTCTCTCGGCTGACTCTGCCAAGCAGGGCAGATGCTTTGTGACGGGCTCCCAGCTGTTGCTCTGCTCGAGCTGCAGAGCCTGAGCAGCTGGGCTAATAATAGCCCTAATAATAAAGCAAGAACAATAGTCCACATCCTCACTTCCATTTACAATGCATCTTAATGTTCTCACCTGTGTGGCCTCACTTGACCTTTTCAACAACCCAGTCAGAGAGAGAGAGACTCGTTGTCACTATGGAAGCCATTAATGCCTCCCTTTTATATGTGAAGAAACGAACCCCGAGTGAGTGTGAGACTGAGGCTGCCCTCCTTCCCCGTTGAACATCAGAGCACTGTCACCTGAGTCAGGGCTGGACACCGGTGCTCTGCACAAAAGATCCTGCACAGAAACTCTTGTGTGCCATCCGCACTCTAGAGGCCATGGATGTGTGGCTATAGGAATTAGCAATCGCCCTGGGCAGAGCTTTGTGTAACACAGTCCAGCTGCATGAGGGCAGGGGTGAGGTAGTGCATTAGTTTCCTTCGGTTGCTGTGACAAAGCCACCACAGACTAGGGGGCTTAAACAACAGAGATTTATTATTTCAGAGTTCTGGAGGCTAGAAGTCCAATTTCAAGGTGTCAGCAGGGTTGGTTTCTTCTGAGGTCCCTCTCCTTGGCTTGGGGATGGCAGTCTTCTCCTTGTGTCTTCTCATGATCTTTCTCCTGTGTGTGCCTGTGTCCTAATCTCTTCTCATGAAGACACCAGTCATATCTGATTAGGGTCCACCCTAATGACCTCATTTTAACTTACTTATATTTTTAAAAACTTTAATCTCCAAATACCATTACTTTCTGCCGTACTAGGGATTCATATATCAATATACAAATTGGGGGTGGAATATGATTCAGTGAATAACAAATAGTAGGAAGTAGATATGATGTAAGAGAAGCAGAAGGTACATAGGAACCACGTACATTTATTTATTCCACAACTATCAAGTGCCGGCTCTGTGCCAGGCCTCGTGCTCGACAGACTGACCCACTGCGGCCACGAGGGCTCCTCTGGGGGCTATGGGACCTTTAAAAGTCCCAGCAGACTATCACCAATGTGGGGCCCACAGAGCTGAGAGAAGACAAGCCCAGAACCAGTTCTCTTCCTTGGACATAAAAATCACTTGGAGAATTTGTTGAAGCCCAGACACTTGGGCCTAACCCCAGAGATGCTGATTCTTGTTTAGGCTCAAGAATCCGCATTTCTAGCAACCTTCCCTGTTGCTATTGATTCATGGACCATACTTTGAGTAGCATGGCCAAATAACACATTGGGAATTTGTCTTTTTCAGATATGACTCCACTTACATTATTTAGCAACCTCAGGATTATGAATGATGGCTATTTTAAAAGCTGTCATCCTCAGATTAGAACAAGAGTGCAAACCAAGATAACATTGTTCACTTCGCAGCCCTGAGAGCTATGGTGGTACACAATGCACGTGCAATCCACTCTCAGTTCTCCTGAAATATTTCTAATCCTCTTGCCCTTGCACAGGGAGAGACCATGAGAAGTAGAAGAGTGCTAGTCTCCATGGAAGCAAAGAACGAGTGACCCACTGTGCTTCATCTCTTGATACATCCATATTCACTCTTTTGCATGTGTACAATCAGAGGACAGTCTATGTTGCTGAGGAAGGAGAATGTCATGGCACTGGCAGGACACCCTGAGGAAGTGCACACTTAGCTTTGAGTACTTGAAGCTGCTAAAGGGTCTGTGTTCTGAAGCTTCATTTGAAAGCAGGTCCTTTTGCATTCAGAACAGCTTTTCTGGAGAAATAGTTATAAATAATCAGTTCACAAAAGCCCAATTAACCTGTAATGTGACTGAAGTATTTACATTGTTCCTAACCCTGTTTCTTGGAGTAAAATGTATTTCAAGTTCCAACCAAGAATACCCAAAACAGGCATTTCCCTCAGTGACTTTGGTTGGGGAGGGGAAAAGAAAGAACCAGTGAGTAGAACTGAGATGACAGGGCGGGTAACAACCTTTGGGAACAAAGGAGCAATTACATACAATGTAGAAGTCAGGGTCAAGGGCACCAGGTTTAAATACTGAACTTACTCACTTGTCAGTGCTATTTATTTGTATGCTGATTATTTGCTAACTGAGATTATATGCACATTATCGCTCACTGTTCTTTAATTAATTCATGTGTGTTAATCTTGTCTTCTCAACTAGATCATAAAGGTCTAGCACTATGTATGGTATCTGTACTGGCTTATGTGATGGCCTCCCGTAATCAATTAATTACGTTATTTGATGCCTGCTAGGTCCCATCAGCGCTCAGCAATCCAGTTACAAGGAGTAGGGAAATCAGATGGCGAGGCTGGGTAGGGGTTTAGGGGGAGAGGCCAGTGAGAGGACAAGGGATGTGAAACTGAAGGTGCTGACAATGGCAAGAGGCAGATGGAAGTTTCTTCACTGGGTCATGTGCTGCCAGTAGTTTAACTTCAAAGAGAAAAGAGGAAACTGGACAAAACCATTTCTTTTGATCTCATGGGAAATCAGACTGAAGGAGAGTAGGCACCTATAAATAGCTTTGTTTGCCATCAACCGTTCTTATGGTGCCAGGATAGGTTGTCATAGAACCAAGGAGCAAGGTCAGTGAAATTACTAGACGTTCCCAAATAGAGCAAGACAAGTGCCCATGCTGGGAGTTTCCTGGAGGTGAAATGGGCCTTGAACTCTTAGTGAAATAAGTTGGGCTTTCTGATGAGGTGTCCCCTTTTCTGGCCTGACTGTGGCCGCTCTGTTAGTGACACAGCCCCCAAGTTATTCCACTCTGAAAGCTTTGAACTTCAAGCACTCCCTAAATTAAGGAGATAAAAATAATCATATTCCTTTTTTTGAGAGGATTTTTGCTATAGGGGAAAGAAAACTAAACTAGCAGTCAGAATATCTGCATTCTGATCTCTGTTTGCCCTCATTGTGTGGTTAAGAAATTCAACTCCCCTCTTGGTATCTCAGCTGATGATGTTCAAGATTTCCTCCCGCTCTACTATTGCTCTTTGGGATAAACCAAAGAAATAATAGTAGAGAAAATAATATTAGAAAAATAATATAAGGGAAAGAATCATGCCTGTTCAACATTACACTAAAGGTTCAAGCCAGTGTATTAATAGAAGATTTTTTTAAATGTACAAGTGCTGAAAAAGAAGAAATAAAACTGATGACATGATTATATGCAGAGTTATATTGAAATCCAGATAATTTTCCACAAATAGATTATTAGAATACATGAATGGGCTTAGACCTTGTGACAAAAGACAAAAATCAATTGCATTTCTACATACCAGCTATAAACAGCTACAAAATATAATTTCAATGACTCTATTTAAATTGTATAAAAATATAAAATGTTTAGAAATAAATCCAAGAAAAGTGTGCAGGATTCTTTATAAATAAACAAGCATTATTAAGATAAATTCAAGGCACCTAAATAAATGGGGAGGGGGCGTGTGGGAATAGACCATGTTCATGGATAGTCAATATTATAAAGACATCAGTCCTCTTCAAATTGATGTATATATTCAATACAGTTCTAGTTCCAGTAAAAAAAAAACCAACAAAATTTATGAAGAAGAAAAAACTGTGAAAAGACTTGCTCTCCTTGTTATCTAGACCTATTATAAATCTTGGTATTGGTATAACAATAGTCAAATGGACCATGCAACAGAGTATAGAGCCCAGGGACAGACAGACACACATACACACACATGCATATGTATGTTTTATTTATGACAAAGGCAGCATAACACAGCTGTGGGTAAAGGATTATCTTTCATTAAGTGATGCTGCATCAATTGGATAGCCAAACAGAGAAAAATAAAATCGATCCCTTCCTCACACCATACCCAAGCCAGAAATTTCCACATGGATTGAGGTTAGATGTGAATGGTAAAACAATGAGGCTTTATAGGATAATATAGAATTATCTCTCTGTTACCTAAATGTAAAAAAAAAACTCTTAAACAGAACACCAAAGCACTAACTACAAAGAAAATATTGATAGAAAAGGAAGTGAGACCAGGTTGGAGGTCCAGTTAATACAAGTTAAAGGCAGAGGAAATGCATTAGCCACTTTAACTGAGAAAAACAGCTAGAGATTATGGAGGAAAATTAAGGAAGTGTGAAGTGTAAGGAAGTGTGAAGCAGGGAAGAGGCTGCTATCAGGAAGGAGTGTTGGAGAGAGTTCAAGTGATATAAGAACTGAAAGTATCCACTGGGTTTAATGAGAAGGGAGACATGGACGAAAGCAGTTGTAGTGCAGAGAGAGAATCATTAGCAGGGGTTGAGGTGTGATGGAAGGTGAGGGAGTACCAGAAAGTAGAAATAACTCCCTCAACCATTTCATCTTTGCAGAGATGGTAGGAAATGAGGTAATCATTAAAGTGACTAAGAGTTAAGAGAGATTACTTCTATTTTTTCAGTAAGAAAGTTGAGTATGTTTGATGCTGATGAGATACATGATAAGGAAGGGGGGTGGGATTTAAGATATTGGAGAGAAAGAGGGTGAGGGTAACAATGTACGAAGTTTCTGAGAAAGCAGGGATCCTGGGGCCTATCTGAAGTATAGGAAGAGGGATTAACCTGGGATAGTCTAAAAGGACATCTCTTTTGACAATAAGAGGACCGAGAAAAAGATGTAAGTGAATGCAAGTTAGTGTATCAGGTTGGTGTCAGGAGTTGAGTGGTTTGCAGTCGCTCTATTATATTTTCTCTAAATCATACCAACAATTACAAACACTTACAACATCATACACTATTGCAAGCATTTCAACAGTCCTGTTGAGGGGTTGTTCTATTATTATCTTGTTATTAAAGTTGAGGAAAGCGAAGCATGGGAATAGGTTAACTAATTTGCCTAAGGTCACAGGGAGCCACAGAGCCCAGACTGACACCAGGTAACCAGCCCTCAAGCCATGGTCTTAACTGCTACCCCACTTTGGAGTTTGTCTTCGCTCTCCGAAAGGGAGAGGATTACCTTGGGAATGCTTTCACAGGGGACGAATGTGCATGCCTTCAGAGCAAATGCAGAGAGCTTTCCAGGGGGCCTGGGGGGCTCTGAGGAGGGTGGAGGCTGTGCTTTGTTAGCGGGTGTCAGGACCGAGCAGAGCCTACGAGGGCTTCCCAAGCGAGGGAGGTGCCCCTTTGATGGAGACCCAAAGAATGGAGGCTGTTCAGTGCTGGCATTTGAAGTTGCCAATCGTTTGCTTTCTGACGGCTTTTTTAAAGGAAAGCAAGAATGTGTTCTTCTCCAGAATTACCTTTGGAGAAAAATCTAGAGGGGCATTCTAACTCTCGGACTGTCCGTGGCAATGCCAAAATGAGTAGACAGGGCGTAGTAGGCCCGGTGGCGGTAGAGGTGAGACTGAGCCATTAGGAAGCAGTGGAATGAAGTTGTGGACTCAACCACCAAATTATGCAACTTTAATTTTATAAGAATACCATGCTTCACAGAGAGCTGCTGACCTGTAAACATTATTTATAGCCCTAGGCAGGCACTTACAGACACCTTTGAGCCAAAAAATGTGACCCGAACTTCCAGTCTCAGCAAGCTGGTCAGACGTAACCTCATCCTGATGTCCATGATCCCCTGGACGTAAATGCTCGTACTCAATGAACTCTAGTTGATTGACAGGTGGACCAAACGATGGTAGCGCTAGATTTTAAAAGTTGAAATGAGATTGGAACAGAACCTAAGAATTTTTCATATATGTATGAGAAATAAAAAAGAAAAGGCGCACTGCATTTTTTAAATGTGCAGGGGGCAAGCATCATGTGTACATAGTCACATGCTGACCTGGCATTAAGGAGCCGGAAGGTCACCTGGGACTTGCAGGGTGGCCGGAAGAGCAGTGTTGAGTTTGGACGCTGGTGGGTGCAAGTCAGTTCATACAGGGAACTGACTCTGACTCATAAATGGTAAGTGCTGAAATAACTGTCACAACCTAGGAAGGATTTAGGAGTCGCTTACAGAATGTTCAACCCATTGACCTGCTGGGAACCAGAGGAAAAAAAAAAAACCACAGCCAAATTGCAACATTACTAGGAAGGGTGTGGAAAAACAGGAAGATGTTTCCAGTTTACATAATTTTCTACGTGCTTGAAATTCTACAATAAATACATTGTACTCGTTACTTTCAGAAAAGATCAGAATGAGCATATAAATACAGTTTTATAGTTTGTTTTGACAGATTCTGCAGGAAGGCCTTTGATAAACCTGATACAGGAAGGTTTAACACAGAGGCAGTTTGAAAGGGGTATTCCTTAAAGAACAGTAGCCAAGATGGGCTAGCTGAGTTTCTGTTGGAAGGAGGCAAGGCGCAGGGAAGGAGACTCATGCAGAGGGTCAGCTAAGAAGGATAAAGCAGCTGGGGACGGCAAAAAAACACTACCAGAGCTTGAGGATGGGAGGAGGTTGGAGCAGTTTGGATCAAGAAGAGTTCAGGAGCACGGTCCTGGACTCCAATTCTCCTTTATGAAACCAATGTTGTAGCTGAAAGAACAGGTGCATTGAGAAGGTCACGGCCATGTTGGATTATTAGGAAAAATGGGCTCTCCCAGTTTATTATCCTAACATATGAGAGATGATAACCATGCCTTTCTACAAGGTGTGACTTACAGCCTTTGTCAGACAGCAAGTCTGGGCTGGAAGAAACAGAATGCTGTGCATGTGTGGAAGGAATTACCGTCCTCCAGACTGTGAGCTTCTAGAGCCCAGGGCACACCCTTATTTGATACGGGCGGCAAACATCTCTGAGGTCATGGTACTTTACTTGGCTCTGCATTTATTTAGGTTCTCCATACTCATGCTTCCTTCGTAGGAGAAATGACAGAAACAACTGAAAATCGTTTTTCTTTCAGAATGATACAGGCTTTCGCTACCTCTCACATGGAGAGAGAAAAATTAGCTGTTTTTTACTCCAGTGAGCATATTGTGCAGCTACTCTTTCTGTCCGGTTTGTGGTGAATTGTGTGTAAATTGAACAGATGACAGTGGCCACACTGGCTTCTAGAACCCCCATGAGAAATCTATTAGCTGTCCTCAGCAAGAGGGACTGTTAGGTGACAATGACCATTTTAGGGCTTTCCCCCTTCCCTTGTTTTATGTCTGCTAATCAAGATAATTATAAAATTATGTGACAGCTTCTATCCTCTGAAATAATCTCCAACTGTTACAGTTTTTAATTATTTGGCAAAAGTCTCTGTCCTAATGATTACTATTTTCTGCATAATTCTCTCCATTGGCATTTGTCCTTTGTTAAACATTATAAGGAAATAGTCCTGCTTTTTTTGAGATTGTCCCATTTTTTAAAACCTGAAGTCACATTGGTTAATAACATTATATGTTTCAGGTGTGCAACATTATAAATCGATATCTGATGCTCTGCAGCCCACTTGAGGTTTTCCCATTTTATTCCTGCCCCCCAACTCTATTGGAGTGTCAGAGAATTATACACTCTGTTCTCTTCTGTTCTGGAAAGGCAGCTGCTTCAGCATTATATTTTATGTGTCATTCTTAATAGAGTAGAAAGAATATTTAATTGTCTCTAAGTTTTATAGAAAGTAAACATCTTAATTCTTTTTCACTAGGGAAGATGACTTCTTCAGAAGGCATATCTACTCCTCGAATCTTTAGAATTAAAGGTTTTGGGGGGACAGAAAATGGCTGCATATGCCTTGTAGTGTAGGACAGCCAGTACAGAATGAGAGTCGGAAGCAGTTTTCTGAATAAATTGCATCAAGAAAGAGAAAGTTCCATTTTGGGGAAAAAAAAATCCAGGTGGAGTATCTCTTCACTGTGTGGGGATTGAGTGGTGTTCTGAGCCCAAACTTCCTGTGGCTTCTGGGGGACGGGGATGTACCTGCTTGATGTGTCTAAGCTCACAATGGGGAAGCTGGGATATAAAGAATCACCAAATTCACTTTGGTGCGGATGCCAGAAATAGATGAGATCACAAACACTTCTACTCAGTTGTTATTATTATTATTAAACCTGGGTGTTTGTATTCCAGGATCCCTTCTGGTGTCTGCAGCTGCACACACTTGTGTCGGGCCACAGGTACCCCACCCTCCCCACAGCAGATGTTTGTGCTGCCTATCAAGGCGAACTCTCTTTGGAGAACGAAGACACAAACCGAGGGTATCCAGCATCAAGGAAAAGGCCTGGGGCCGCAGGCCATTGTCTCGGGGTGGGGAAGAAGGGACTCTTGGGAAACCGAAATATGGAGTCCTAGGGCTGAATTAGTCAAGGATAAATGTGTTCCCGGGAACACACTATGTTGGTTAGAAACCAACGTGACAAAGGCTGGAACCAGGTAAGCGGGGACAGCCTTCAGGCTTCAGATGGGAGGCATGAGCTGAGACCACGAATAGGATGCACATTAAAAAGGAGACACTGTGGAACCAGGGCCCCAATCAGAGTAGGGCTAAGTATTCTGGGAGACACAAGCTCGGGTCCCTGCTCCTTAGTTTGGCAGACAAAACTAATACATGACATCCACCGAGGAGCACGGAAAATGGCATTTTATAAAATGCCGGATTATGGGTCTGATGATTCTGTGTTATGATTAAGTCTTGCCAGGTTAGCCTTCCAAAGCCTGTCCACCCTGGTCCGCACCAGTTGGTTAGCAAGCCCTGGTGGTGTCTGGGCCAAAATCTTCTGGTCCAAACAGATGGATGCCTTCCGGACACAGGACTGGGGAACTTTTCCACCAATAAGATGAGTTTTTAAATAAATTTAAAAAACCCCACAAAATTTGCTAAACCATCTAAGTATATAATTTGATAAAGTTTATAATTATTGTATTTAGCTAAATGATCCATGTATAGACAATTTTCAGAAACACATCAAAGAGAAGTTAGGAACCAGCTTTCTGATTTTCAGTGGTTATCAACTCCTGCTCAGTATAAGCCTCTCTTAAGTGTGTTTAATGGGTCATAGAATGTCCTGAGATTTATTCCTAGCGCCTGAATTTGGGGTCCTTCATGCCACTGTGATCCCAGAGCACCCACCGAAGCCCTCGTTAGGCCAGTGCCTGCCGTGGGTCAGGAGGAACCTGTCCTGGTGGCCTTGTCAGGGGAGAGCCCTCATCTACCCTCGCGCGTGTGCTCCCCCTGCTCCCCCATGCCTTCTGGCCTAACAGGACGAGAAAAGAAGATTCTGGCCTCAGAAAAAACTTTCTGTTTTGTTGTTATTGCCACTTAAACATTTACAACCTCTTAATTCGCGGTAAGCCTCTTTCATTCTACCAGCCCTCTGAAAACACTGCTGATAACGTTGACTCTCCTGGTACCAAGAGAAGGGGTCAGATCAACATGATATATGTTAGAGTTTTTAAAATTTTATTTTTAGCCATCTTTATTGAGGTATAACTCACTCACAATAACAGACATTATTTTAAGTGTAGAGCTATGCAAATTTTAACAGATGCATATGCCCAGGTCACCCAAACTCCTATTGGGATCCAGGTCACTTCCACCATCCCAGAATGTTCCACTTGTCCCTTTGCCATCATTCCCCAGCCCCCAGACAACCAGTGCTTTCTGTCACTAGAGATTAGTTTCACCTTGTCTAGAATTTCACGTAAATGCAACCGTGCTGTGTTTATTCTTGTGTCTGTCAGCCTTTGTTCAACTTACTGCTTTGAGGTTTATCCCTGTTGTATGTCAGCAGTTCCTTCCTTTTGCTGGCTTCTCATGTGTGTGGAGGGAGAAAGAGGCTTCCTTGAGCAATCATGTACTTACCGTTAAGGAGATTTTGATGAAGATTTGATTTTTGTCTTTCAGAGCACTCTGGCATTTTCTAATAAGAAAGAGTAAAATTCTATATGTTTCCTTTACCTGAAACGAATAGAGATTTCTAGATGGCTTAAGGGACAACGAAAAACAAATTAAAACATTGGCTTAAAATAAGACATGTGTTGAATTGTAACACACTGACTATTTTTAGGACGTATTTTGACTATCAGTTGAGGTTGTAAATGACTTGACTCTTTCGTGCAAAATCTTTTAATCCCAGAACTAATTCGTGGGTGTGATGTTTACATTTTTCTACAAGTCTTTAGGTTTTGTGTTTAGACTATCCAGCAACAAAGTTGTTTTCTCAGCAATTTTTAAAATTTTTGCTTTTTTCTGATCCATTCTAAGTCTTAATTTTAATTATTAGAATAATGTTGAGAAGTGAATAGGAAAAATTCAGCAAATGCTTATTGATCATTTGGTTGAAATATGGGCCAGCGAGTTACTATCCCCTCTCTCCGTAGGTTT